>JAWPHD010005404.1:0-164336 GCA_037043455.1 Cyrtodaria siliqua | reverse complement strand
ATTTTAAATCTAGGGAGTACACAATTCCGAGAAATTCTTATCTAGAGCTCTGTTCTCAGATCAAATAAATTAACACTTGCACTAAGAAACAAGATGATAAAGTCTAAAGGTTGTTGTCCTATTAAACTGACAAAGCAGCAACAACAAGATGGGGGATTTCTTGGAATGCTTGCATCATTAGGAATTCCATTGATTGGATCTCTTATTAGTGGTTTAACTGGAAAAGGTTTGCAAGTAGGTAGAAAAGGAAAAGGACTAAGAGATGATCGTGGAAAAAGTTTACAAGTAGACTCGCAAATTAGACCGTATAGAAGTATCCCATTCATAAAAAAAAGTTAATTTTCAAAAACGAGCCTATCTCTAACTTAGACATAATAAAGTGGGTTAAGCGGTTAGGTATACAAAAATTCAGGGGAGTGTTTAGCAAGAACAAATTACTAGCAAAACAAAATAAACAAGAATGTGGTATTATTAATCTTGATGATTATATTGGACCTGGTACACACTGGACTTGTTACTATAATAATTATTACTTCGATTCATTTGGCTTTAGCCCACCAGAAGAAGTTTTAACTTACATGCCTGATATAAAATACAACACCATTCAATATCAAGATAAAACAAGTGTCCTGTGCGGATATTTCTGTTTGTACTTTGTCAAAAAGTTGCAAGAAGGAAATAGTGTGTACGATATTCTTTACAAATTATTAAAGCCTTATAAACCAGTAGAAAATGAAAACATCATAAAATCATATTTTGTAAACGAAGTTTAATCTAATCATATTATATATGAGTTACTGTATAAAAGAAACAAGAGCTGTCGGAATACAGCGCAGCGCGTATATTCGTTTTTTTTAGAAAATAATAAATTTATAGCTAGTATATACCATCAGAAAACAAGGCTACAACAATGTGGGGTGGGGTTGGGAGCACAACATAGCTATGTGTAAGAATTGACAAAACAACACAGAAATATGTAAAAAAAAAAAATCAAGTGGGGGTGGGGTGTGGGGGTGCGGGGGTCGAGGCGGGTGTGGGTTGGGGGAGGGGGCAACATATATGTGTAAGAATTGACTAAAACAACAAAGAAATATTGTAATAAAATAAAAAAAAGTTTCAAGTGTGTGTGTGTGTGTGTGTGTGTGGGGAGGGGGGCGTGGGAAGGTTGCAACATATATGTGTAAGAATCGACTAAAACCACACAGAAATATGAAGAAAAAAAAAAGATTTCCAAGTGTGTGTGGGGTGGGGGTAGCGTGGGTGAGAGGCGGGAGTTGGTTCGGGAGGGTGGGGGGGGAGGGGGGTGAGAGGCGGGAGTTGGTTCTGGAGGGGGGGGGGGGGGGGGGGGGGGGGGGGGGGGGGGGGGGGGGGGGGCAACATATATGTGTAAGAATTGACTAAAACAACAAAGAAGTATGTAAAAAAAATATTCAAGTGTGTGTGTGTGTGGGGGGTGTTTGGGGGGGGGGGGGGGAGGGGGGGGAGCAACATATATATGTGTTAGAATTTACAAAAGCAACACAGAAATGTAAAAAAAAAAAATAGTTTCAAGTGTGGGTGAGGTGGGGTAGGGCGGCGGTGTGTGGAGTGTGGGTGAGAGACGGGAGTAGGGGTGTGTGTGGGGGGGGGGGGGGGGGGGGGGGGGGGGAAGGGGGCAACATATATGTGTAAGAATTGACTAAAACAAAAAAAAGTGTGGAGGGGACTGGGGGCGGGGTTAGTGGGGGGGGGGGGGGGTGGGGGGGGGGGGGAGCCCATGCCCCAATATGGATGAAGTAATAACATGCATAATGCTATAACAAATCCCAAACCAAAATTATAGATATATACACTCAAGTGATATGAAAACGCAACACGGGAATTTCCGCTGTATATTGTATGTACAATATGCTGCTTTTAATCGAATGGTACATGGCTACGTAAGACCTTTCCTTTTGGAAAAAATACTAAAACAACAAATAATACAGCAAATAGTATTCCTTCGATGTTTCATTATTCACAGAGTACTCGCTTGGCTCAATCATGTGAGCAAACTTAGGAGGCAACATTTTGCAAACTATTTACGTTAAATACAATACTGAACTAGCTCAATTTTTCAAAGAGCTACTTCAACATTTATGAAGTTCTTGTTACAAAGTGTAGTGTGATTAAAACGTCTACAACATCACAGTTGTGTCCTTTCTCTAGTTAACTGCAACTTTCTTTTAAAAAACATCCTGGGATTTCTTTGGAATATTATGTGCAATTAAGTGTGCAGTATATACAATATATAGCGGAAATTCCCGTGTTGCGTTTTCATATCACTTGAGTGTACATACATGCAAACCTAAATCTGCCTTTATTTCACATTTTATAGCCCATCACAATTTGGGTTCCATGGGAGCCCAGAATTTGCAGAAGACAAAATTACTTATCCAACCCTTTACAACATACTATAAGGAAACCAATTCCAAAATTTAGTTCAGCTAGGACAAGAAATGTAAGAGATATAGACCTGTAAACACACACGCCTACTAGACTCCGCAACCGCCTCCAAAAAGAGGTGATAATACGACGTTTCGGAGACACTTTCGGTGCGGTTGCGGAGAGCAAATTGAAGCAGCAACGGTAAGTGTGAATTTAATATTTTCGTTTTTTTCGGCCCTAACTCGATCTTGTTCAAAAATCGGGGAATGTGATACGATGTAGGAATGTTTTCCCTTCCTGTTTCATGTGTTGGTTTCGAAATTTATTGAAAAATGTGGTCCGTAGAACTGTCATAAGTCAATCAACGGGTGTAATTTTCTCAACTGGACATGGTTTTTACTCCGTTTTACTGCTGTTTTGTGAGAAATCTGCCCACGAATGAGGTCTATGACTTTGAAATCACCTATCTTTCATCGTTCAATAAAAAAAATTCAATCGAATATAAACTGAAAAGAATTATGGTCATTTTTTATGAAGAGGCGGTGTCGGAGAGTAAGAGGCGGATTCGGAGAGTAAGAGGCGGTTTCGGAGACATAGATAAATAATAGGTAAACGCTTTGAGACGGAAAATTAGTGGTGCGCACATTTCGTCAAGTCTATTTTTAACTCATGGTTCCCGCATTTGTTCCACTGTGTGCGACAGGTGTCACTGCGCGATTGACCTGTGTGATTCTGAGCAAGGCATGCCGGTAATCAATGGCGGTGTAAACAATAATACCGGCTGCTGCGAGTTATATTTTGGGGATGACTGGCCACTATCTTCTAATTTTGACAGGTTCATATATACCTACCCGTGTCAGATCCATAATTAGACCAATATCTGTCACAAGTTGACCGATATAATTTATTAAATAGTTTGTCGCTACCTCGTGAGTAGCTCGTGGCTAATTAGCATAATACCTATTGAAAGTAATTCAAAAGTCAAGAAAGAGAAAGCGTTATGTTTAGACGGTAAAATGATGGTAAATAAAAGCTTCAGGTTTTGGTTATTAAACTATGAACTCCGTGTTCCGTGTTGTTACAAAATGATTTAAAACAATTTATTGAAATATGAAGTAATCCGTTAGCGGTTATGCGTATGCGTATGTAGACAAAAGCCATATTTTTGCTCGGTAATGCGTCTTAGTATAGAGGCCTATCGTCAATTGTGACGTAGCCGGTGTATATATTTCTGGGAAGCTGGTCCTCGGTAAATAATTATTAGGATGATAATAAAAGGTATAAGATCGGCTTTGAAATTGATGCAAAATGAATTAAAGTTTTTTAAACTTTATAAGAACGCATCCAGTACTATTATTGATAGAGGATTGTACAAAATGAACGTGCTTATCATTTATTTAGAATTCATTTGCATCTATTATGCGATTTCGGATCAGATCAACTATGGGTTGCATCGTGCATTTTACGGACGATTCAGTAAATTTAGTAGCGACTAAGACTTATTGTTCAATGCTGGGTAGGACCAGTAACAAGTATCTGCACAAATGATTCATCATAATTAATTGTATTGATACATTACTTATCAATTTAAATCAGTATATATCTATTATATAGAGTATATGTCTCCGAAACCGCCTCTTACTCTCCGAATCCGCCTCTTACTTTCCGACACCGCCTCTTCATAAAAAATGACCATAATTCTTTTCAGTTTATATTCGATTGAATTTTTTTTTTATTGAACGATGAAAGATAGGTGATTTCAAAGTCATAGACCTCATTCGTGGGCAGATTTCTCACAAAACAGCAGTAAAACGGAGTAAAAACCATGTCGTTGAGAAAATTACACTCGTTGATTGACTTATGACAGTTCTACGGACCACATTTTTCAATAAATTTCGAAACCAACACATGAAACAGGAAGGGAAAACATTCCTACATCGTATCACATTCCCCGATTTTTGAAAAAGATCGAGTTAGGGCCGAAAAAAAACGAAAATATTAAATTCACACTTACCGTTGCTGCTTCAATTTGCTCTCCGCAACCGCACCGGAAGTGTCTCCGAAACGTCGTATTATCACCTCTTTTTGGAGGCGGTTGCGGAGTCTAGTAGGCGTGACACAGCTTACACGCTAAATTTAATGTGAAACAGACATATTTTAAGGGCTATCAGAATTTGGGTTCCATGGGAGCCCAGGGGTTACAAGAACCAAAATTACTTAAGCAGCTCTTATGATCATGCTATAAGGAAGCTAATGGCCACATTTGGTTGTGCTAGGGTAAGAATTGTAAGAGATATAGACTTGTAAACACAGCTTACACGCAAAATTTGATGTGAAAATGTTGATCCTAAGTATGTTTTAGCAAAAAATGGTAGAAAAATGTTAAGAGCAACTTGTGCATCTTGTGGTATTACTAAAACAAAGTTTGTTAAAAACACAGAAGGTGGAAATATTGATATTCATAAAACTTTGCTCCCTTTGCTACCCAAAAAAGGGCTAACACTCACTGGTTATAAATATTGCGGTCCCAGTAATGTGCTTGATAGTGGAGAACCTTCAAATGAATTAGATGCTGTTTGCAAAGATCATGATATTTGTTATGATGAAAATCCTAGTAATAAATCGATGTGTGATAAAAACATGCTTACTGGTTTGAAATCTAGTAAGTCTAAAACTATTGGAGAAAATATTGCTAAGAATTTGTTGGTCAAGCCTGTAATTAGTGCAACATATAAACTAGGACTTGGAGAGCCAAAAAACGATAAAAAGGCGTTGAAATGGACTGACAAGAAATATAACAAGAGGTCAATAACCTTGAAGCTCTACTGATTGATTTTGATTTCAGGAAGTAGTCGCTACAAAATTGTTTTTTGAAAATTTATTTTTAGCCGTGGCGGCCATCTTGAATTTCCGGCCGACCTGAAATTTTGTTAGGATCAATAAGACATCAAGAGCAACATTCCCGTGAAGTTTCATGAAAATCCGTCAAGTAGTTTCAGAGGAGTAGTCGCTACAAGTTTTCATTATATAACTCTATGTAAACAAAGATGGCCGCTGACTGCCATGTTTAACATCGAATCAAAACTATTTTTGACAAGGACCAACATCATGTCATGCTGATCATTTCAGAAAAAGTCCCATATCAATATCTCTTATAGTTTTCAAGCAGTAGTCGCTACAAACTTGTATTTTGAAAATCTATTTTTAGCCATGGTGGCCATCTTGAATTTCCGGCCGACCTGAAATTTTGCTGGGATCAATGAGACATTAAGAGCAACATTCCTGTAAAGTTTCATGAAAATCTGCCAAGTAGTTTCAGTGGAGTAGTCGCTACAAGTTTTTACTATATAATTCTATTTAAACAAAGATGGCCGCTGGCAGCCATGTTTAACGTCGAATCAAAACGATTTTTGACAAGGACCAACATCATGTCATGCTGATCATTTCAGAAAAAGTCCCATATCAATATCACTTATAGTTTTCAAGAAGTAGTCGCTACAAATTTATTTTTAGCCGTGGCGGCCACCTTGAATTTCCGGCCGACCTAAAATTTTGCTAGGATCAATTAGACATCAAGAGCAACATTCCTGTGAAGTTTCATGAAAATCCGTCCAGTAGTTTCAGAGGAGTAGTCGCTACAAGTTTTCATTATATAACTCTATGTAAAAAAGATGGCCACTGGCAGCCATGTTTAACGCCAAATCAAAATAATTTTCGACAAGGACCAACATCATGTCATGCTGATCATTTTAGAAAATGTCCCATATCAATATCACTTAGAGTTTTCAAGAAGTAGTCGCTACAAACTTGTATTTTAAAAATCTATTTTTAGCTTTGGCGGCCATCTTGGATTTCACATCAACATGAATTTTTGCTAGGATCAACTAGACTTCATGGGCAACATTTCTGTAAAGTTTCATGAATATCCATCCAGTAGTTTCAGAGGAGTAGTCGCTACAAATAAAAGTTTACAGACAGACGGACAGACAGACGGACGGATGGACAGACGGACGCCGCACCACGGCATAAGCTCTGCTGATCTCTGATCAGTCGAGCTAAAAAGATCAGACAGGGAAAGTAGCACTCAAGGAGGACAGTAAACCACAAAACACAGAAACAAACACGCAAACAGACAAACAAGAAGGCAAAAGCAATAATAAATGCAAACGACATCACAAACACAAAAGGGTTGACAATAGGGCTACCGCCTTGGAACGGTCAGTGGCAAAGTAGGCCACTGGGGGTTTAAACCGGTTCTAGAGTTAGCAGATGAACTTCATAAGCCTATACAAAGAAAGTTCACTCAACGCCGTGTGCTTGTTAATGAAATTGATAAAATATGGTCTGCTGACTTGGTTGTACTAAATACTTGCTTACTGTTATTGATTTATTTAGTAAATTTGCTTGGGCTGTACCCGTTTCAAATAAAACTGGTTTAGAAATTACCAAAGCGTTCAAACAGATAATCAGTACAGGAAGACAGTGTAAATTGTTGTGGGTTGATCAAGGTGTGGAATTTTACAACAAGACGTTTAAGCAATTTCTTGATGATAATAATATCAAAATGTATCACACTTTTAATTTCGGAAAAGCTGTAGTAATTGAACGATTTAACAGAACATTAAAAGAGAGGATGTGGAAATATTTCACAGCAAACAATACAAACACATATTTAGACGTGGTTGATAAGTATAATAATACAAAACATCGGAGTAATAAAATGACGCCGATTGAAGCAAGTGATGAGAAAAATAAAGGAACAGTGTTTTCAACTCGTATGGAAAGATGAGAAGTAATCAAATTAAGCCAAAGTTAAAATAGGGGATAATGTTAGAATCAGCAAATATAAAAGAACGTTTGAGAAAGGTTATACCCCGAATTGGACTGAAGAAATATTTGTTGTTGATGAAATTCAAAACACAAATCCTGTGACATACAAAATAAAAGATTTAAACAACGAAAACATTGACGGAAGCTTTTATGAATTACAAATGATAAAAGCAAAGCAAGAAATATTCAGGATTGAAAAGGTAATACGACGTGATTACAAAAAGAAACAAGCACTGATTAAATGGAAGGGTTACAATGAGGATTTTAATAGTTGGGTTCCATTCAAGGATACTGAAAATATTAAATAATATCTTGAACTATGCAGAGCGATGATGAAGACTACTGCCCGGTTCCGTCTGACTTTGCTTCACGAGTTGCAAATGTTATGTCAATGAGTTGCAAATGTTATGTTATTAAAATAGAAAACCGGATTGATTAGTAGTATAGAAACTGAGAGTATCAGCGGAGTTTTCCAGCGCGGGTGCTTGAGAAAACTAATGAAATATGTTGGTGTTGATTTAGGCGTGGCTTACATTTAGATCTTGGTGCAAATGAGAGTTACGCCTGAGTCCCACTGGCATATTTCATTATTTTTCTCATTCCCCGCGATGGGGAAACTGTGCCTATACTCTCAGTTTCTATACTACTGCCGACCCTAAAACTTTATATGAAAAAAAAAAAAAATAAGTTTGTTCTGAACAATGATTTATCACAATATATCGAGGTAAACTGACATCACAGAGAAACTGTCAGTTGTATCATCAACTTGTATGAGGTTTATGAGACAAATATATGTAGAATCTCACAATATCTTGCTCCAAAAACAAAAGAAACAGAAAAGAAAAAAAATGCCTACCGACCTACCCTATTTTTTTAGAGCATGCAATAGGAAACACGACTTTTTTTTTGGCCTAAGGCTTAATGTCTGAAGCACTAATTCCATTCAGTTAATATGTCCAATGATTTAGCACAGGAATTAACTTCCTGTGAATGTTCTATTAATTTGTCCAGCATTAAAACATTCCAAAAGTGAAAGTCTTCCTTATTAAAATTATTTCGACAAGGACCAACATCATGTCATGCTGATCATTTTAGAAAAAGACCCATATCAATATCACTTAAGAGTTTTCAAGAAATAGTCGCTACAAACTTGTTTTTTGAAAAGCTTTTTTTAGATTGGCGGCCATCTTGGATTTCACATCAACATGAATTTTTGCTAGGATCAACTAGACTTCATGGGCAACATTTCTGTAAAGTTTCATGAAATCCATTCAGTAGTTTCAGAGGAGTAGTCGCTACAAAAAAAAGTTTACTGACAGACAGACAGACAGACGACGGACGGACGACAGACGCCGCACCACGGCATAAGCTCTGCTGATCTCTGATCAGTCGAGCTAAAAATGGCATTTTTGTAATTTTGTTATATTTGTAGATTTTGGATTTTCTGTGCAAGATTTTGATCCTAAAAATATAGAGTGCACCTCCGAGCACACAGTTTTTTGGCTGATGATGCATCCCTATCAAGTACTTGTTTCAACAAAAATTCAACTGTGCTCGAGGGTGCGCTCTGTATTTCCAAGACCAAAAACTGATCGAAAACTGTTGAAAATGAACAAAAATGTGATTTTTTGGAAGGAAAGGCCTCGTTTGTGAGGCCCTTAAACTCATTTAGAGCCTTCAAACGTACTTGTTATGAGTTTTAATATTGATTCAGTTCATTTGTAGCTAATCTAGATATTCAAAATTTGTGCATTAAAACTTTCAATACTGGGGCCAATTTTGTCCCTTATCATACCTAGCCCTTTTAACTAGAACTGTCATCCAGAAGGGTCGACTGATATACTCCAACTGGGACCATGGAAATGCACCAGGAAGAGACATGAATGTGACTACGAATGTTGAGGAGTTATAGAGCAGACAAGTTTTTTCATGATTTAAAGATGAATGTCCACCCTTTTTGTAGTATTATCAATTAACAAATGTAACTCTTGAACATCATATGAACATTTCTTGATAGTCCCGGAGAGAAATATATATTTAAAACCGCTACTAAGTTATATCTAAGCATGACGTAGATACTACTTTTACCACTGCGTGACTGCACGGAGAAATGAGGTAAATCTGAATTGTATAGCTGCACAACTATTGCCAGATAATTACCTGTTCAAAGTTTTTACATCGTCAAATAAAATCTTATTCTCGCTTTTCAGATATTTACAATTTGTTAATTGTAAATATCTATTGTTGTTTATTGATTTCGATTTAAATAAACATAATCATGTTCATGAAACAAAACATGGCCGGGAAACTTTAATATCAGGCCATGGTGTCCTAGACCTTGAACCTATAGACTCCAACCATAGGAGTATGTCAACCTGTAAAGTTTCATCTTGGAGCATTATAGAACAGATATGTTTTTCATTATTAGGTCATGGTGACATTGAACCTACTGAACCCAAAATGCATACGTGTCATCCCCTCACCATGGACTGTCTACCTGTAAAGTTTCATGCATGTGGCTAATCACGAAGAGTTACAGAGAAGACATGTTTTTTTCATTATCAGGTCATTGTGACCTTAATCCTATAACCATAATCTAAAATTGTATAGAGGTCATCCTCTCATTATGGACAATTAATTAATATACTTGTAGGAGTGTGGCTGTAAGTCTTGAAGAATTATAGTGGACAATGTGTGTCTACAGACAGATGGACCCTACCCCCACTAACTTTCATTTTGCTGGAGTATAATTATACCATAGTATAATTGAGAAGGAATATAAGATCCTCCCAACAAGAAGCAAAAGACAATGATGCTGATATGCATTGACAAAACGTATGGAGTGGACATCAATACCCTTGATGGTATAGAGAAGCACTCATCACTACCAATGTACTAATATCCATTATTGGCATGAGGTAGAAAAAATTCTCGAATACCCGACAAACAAGGAAGGAGAGAGCCAACATATCAATACTATACCGTATCACATATACATGTACATCCAAACCGAGCCACAGACATTTCCTGAAATCAAAAGTCTCGTCTAAACTGCTTTGACAAAGAACAAGAGGCCCAAGAGGGCCTGTGAACGCTCTACTGGCTGTTATACCATTGATGAATCAGTCGTACTACATGGTGTCTAGAGTGTACACAAGGTTGTTCAAGTATTTGACCTAGTGACCTAGTTTTTGACCCCATGGGACCCATTTTCGAACTTGACCCAAATATAATTAAGACAACATTTCTACAAAGTTTCATCAAGATCGGGTCAGAAATATGGCCTCTAGAGTGTACTAGTGACCTAGTTTTTGACCCTGTGTGACCCTGTGTGACCCATTTTCGAACTTTAGCAAGCTATAATTGAGACAAATATTCTGACAAAATTGCATCAAGAACGGGTCAAAAATATGGCCTCTAGAGTGTACACACGGTTTTTCCAAAGTTTGACCTAAAGACCTAGTTTTTAACACTATGTGACCCATTTTTGAACTTGACCAAGATATAATTAAGACAAACATTTTGACAAAGAGTGTACACAAGGTTTTTCCAATATTTGACCTAGTGACCTAGTTTTTAACCCCATGTGACCCATTTTCAAACTTGACCAAGATATAATTAAGACAAACATTCTGACAAAGTTGCATCAAGCTCGGGTCAAAAATATGGCCTCTAGAGTGTACACAAGGTTTTTCCAATATTTGACCTAGTGACCTAGTTTTTAACTTCATGTGACCCATTTCCGAACTTGATCAAGATATAATTAAGATAAACAATTTGACAAAATTTCATCAAGATTGGGTAACAAATATGACCTCTAGAGTGTACACAAGTTTTTTCAAGTATTTGACCTAGTGACCTAGTTTTTGACCCCACATGACCCATTTTTGAACTTGACCGAGATTTCATTGAGACAAACATTCTAACAAAGTTTCATCAAGATCGGGTCAAAAATATGGCCTCTAGAGTGTACACACGGTTTTTCCAAAGTTTGACCTAGTGACCTAGTTTTTAACACCATGTGACCCATTTTTAAACTTGACCAAGATATAATTAAGACAAACATTTTGACAAAGTTTCATCAAGATTGGGTCAGAAATACGGCTTCTAGAGTGTACACAAGGTTTTTCAAGTATTTGACCTAGTGACCTAGTTTTTAACCCCATGTGACCCATTTTCAAACTTGACCAAGATATAATTAAGACAAACATTCTGACAAAGTTGCATCAAGCTCGGGTCAAAAATATGGCCTCTAGAGTGTACACAAGGTTTTTCCAATATTTGACCTAGTGACCTAGTTTTTGACCCCACATGACCCATTTTCGAACTTGACCGAGATTTTATTGAGACAAACATTCTGACAAAGTTTCATGATGATTGCATTAGAAATGTGGCCTCTAGAGTGTACACAAGCAAAAGTTAACGGACGGACGGACGACGGACGGACGACGGAAGACGGACAACACACCATCCCATAAGCTCTGCTGGCCCAAGGCCAGTAGAGCTAAAAAGATAAAAAGAGTAGTGTAAAATAAATTAGAAAAAGTAATTACATTGGGTAGAGAACAGGGCTTCTAAAATCGCCGGTTTATCGGTTCCCAGACCGAAATCTGTTTCTCCGGACCGTTTTTCTTTTCAAAATCTCTGTTTAAATCGGTCCCAGATATTTTATCTATCGGTCGTTAAAAAATCAACAATTGCCTTTCACACTCCTGATATCCTAAAATATGCCTTGCGGCAATATTCTTTGATCCACAACACGATTGTTTGTCACTCACTGTGCGAAAGTAGGTCAATTTGGTCAATTTGGACTAAACCATTACCGATAGTAGGGAGTTTTCCGGAAGAGTATATAGCCAGTTAGCATGCCTTTGATGTGTGATCAGTGAAAGTATATCACGCGTTCTGTCGGTTTACTGAAGCGAGTGTTACCGTCTGTAATTTCTTTGATATACCGTTAGTCGTAAGGTGTTAGCCTGTTTGCTTGTGTCGGTTTGTTTTTTTAAGTAGCCAAAGCTGGGACTGAAATTTGTTTGCGTCATTAAATTTTTTTAAAATACCGAGATGTGTTAATTGTTTGTTTGATTTTTTTTTTAAATAACTTTACGTATAATATTAATGACATTAATTATGGAAAGTGATCAAACCTGAAACCGTTTTTTTTTTAAGTCGGACGGAAATTGTTTGCGTTAGTCATAACATTTGGTATTAATTAAGCTAATTGATGAAAAACGAAATTTATGTAAAATCGTATATAATCCGCTAGTCCGCGCGTGTTAGTCCGCGTTTTATACCTACCCGGTTTATTAAACACTTCTGGTTCAATTCCTCAAAATGATCAACAATTTTAATATTGAGTGAACATTATTCATTCAGTAAAGCGAAGAGATGATGTCAGTCATTAAAATGTACAAATTGTGATAAAGTAAGTTATAAATAATACAAATATAATACAAACATACATTTTAAATAGTTCTCTATATCAATGACTAAACGGAAAAAATGCATGATGCAGCTGACATGGTGGGTGGGGTACGGCGATTTTTTCAAAATAAGTGCGATTCTTACGGCAGTAAAAAACCTGGACCGATTTGCATTTTAAAATTTTAGAAGCCCTGGTAGAGAATGAGCTAGAATGTTGAACAAGGCAAGTCCATTAAGCAGGTCAAGGTCAGTCAGTGACTAGCCTATATAACCCATGTCACCAACAGTATTTAAAACGTATCAACCCCTTGAGCTCTCTTATAATATGTTAAAGACAATGTGTTTTTACTTTACAAAACACTTAAAAACGACAAAATAGTTTTACCACTTAGTTAAGCGTTTAATAGATGTGTGTGGAAGTAAGAACAACAAATATATATTATACCCTTCAGGTTAAATGACAGAGTTGTCTGTATGACACTATTTTTCCCTCAAAGAAGTCCACAGGACTACCAAGTTTTTAACCCTTAACCTGCTAAGGATGACTATAATAGTCTTTGCAGGCTGATCAGGGTTTACAATATATGGCTGCTTTGTCATTTTCCCCAAAACACCCCTCTGACACTTAAATGGAATGGTCTTAATTCAAAGAAAGAGTCCATTATATATTTGTAGCGGAATAGTAGTATTGGTACTGGAATTTATAGGTCACATTACAATTTACCAGACTCAGTCCATAGAGTAGATCAGGGTCAGTGTTGGTTTAATACCTAGGTATGCTACATTTTGTACTGGTCAAAGTTGGTACTATGAAGGAAGTTTGAAGGTGTCCTAATTTGATGTAAGTTTTGTTGTTGTAGTAATAAATATTTTGTCAGCTAAACACAACATCATAAACCTTAAGTAAAAACAGTCACTGAAGAATAAAAGCAGGTTAATGTGGCATGGTAGTGACATACTGTCCAAGATGTAAGGTAAAAACATGGAAGTTTGGACGCTTTTCTTGTGATGTGTCGCTATTTCATTTACTGTTCATCTGTCACTCAGTTTCTACCTCAACTGACACTACCCAGAAAGCAAAGAAACCTGAATGAAGAAACAAAAAAATGCCTTGGTGGTATAGCCCTTGACACGCTAAACAGAACAAAAAATCCGCGGATTCACATGTCTCGCCTAACGGGGGCTGGACTTAAAAATAGGTCAATGATGCTTAAATGAAAGTTTGTAAACATTTTAGTAACTAACAAGAGGCCCAAGAGGGCCTGTGGCTGCTCTACTGGCTAACATGGCTCTTATAACATCAATGAAGCGAGTGACTGCCATTTACGTTTTTTTGAAAGTTTCGGGCAAAAAACAGCTTTTGAACTAAATCAAGGGCCATAACTAAACAATCTGTTATTTGGTAAAGATCAGATGAAAAATGAAAGCGCTACCGTATTAACGAGGCAAAATATAGCATTATTAACTAAATCAAGAGCCATAACTCCTGTGTTACTGGTCCAACTAGTCCAACATAGAGTTAAAAAAAATGTGGTCAAGTTTGGCAAAGATCAGATGCAAAATGAGGCCCTATGGTATGACGAGGCAAATTATAGCATTTTTAACTAAATCAAGGGCCATAACTCCGCCGCTACCGTCCGATATGGCTGGTTTTCGAACTTGTTCGAGCTTTCAACGACATTAACAATCTGATAAAAGTTTTGTAAAGATTGGATGAACAATGAAGCCCCTATCGTCTTAACGAGGCAAAATATAGCATTTTTAACTAAATCAAGGGCCATAACTCCGATGTTACTATTCCGATATGGCTGGTTTTCGAACTTGTCCGAGCTTTCATTAATATTAACAATCTGATTAGGTTTGGTAAAGATCGGATGAAAAATGAAGGCCGTATCGTCTTAACGAGGCAAAATATAGCAATATAGCATTTTTAACTAAATTAAGGGCCATAACTCCGCTGTTACTAGTCTGATATGGCTGGTTTTTGAACTTGTCCGAGCTTTCATTGATATTAACAATGAGGTAAAGTTTGGTAAAGATAGGATGAAAAACGAAGGCCCTATCATCTTAACGAGGCAAAATATAGCATTTTTAACTAAATCAAGGACCATAACTCTTGTGTTACTGCTCCGATCTGGCTGGTTTTCGAACTTGTCTGAGCTTTCATTGATATTAACAATGTGGTAAAGTTTGGTAAAGATCGGATGAACAATGAAGCCCTTATCGTCTTAACGAGGCAAAATATAGCATTTTTAATTAAATCAAGGGCCATAACTCCGCTGTTACTTGGCCGATCTGGCTGGTTTTCGAACTTGTCCGAGCTTTCATTGATATTAACAATGTGGTAAAGTTTGGTAAAGAAAGGATGAAAAATGAAGGCCCTATTGTCTTAACGAGGCAAAATATAGCATTTTTAACTAAATCAAGGGCCATAACTCCGCTGTTACTTGGCCGATCTGGCTGGTTTTCGAACTCATCCGAGCTTTCATTGATATTAACAACCTGTTAAAGTTTGGTAAAGATTGGATGAAAAATGAAGGCCCTATCGTCTTAACGAGACAAAAGTTAACAACAGACGACGGACGACGGACGGACGGACGACGGACAACTCGGCATCCCATAAGCTCTACTGGCTAAAACAGCTCTTATATCGATTGTCGACATAAAATTACCATGAGTACTCCTTTTAAAACATTGCAAAAACAACAGGGATAGGATGGCCTTAGATCACTCACTTGGTAATCATGATAAGTCTGTTGTGTCTAGTCTGGTATGGGTATTTTTTAATTTGTCCCACTTTCTTCTATGAACGAAATTTCATAGAAATGGATGGGGGTGGGTTTATATTAACATTCTAAACAAATATGGTAAAGATCAGATAAAAAATGAAGTAACTACAGATTTAACAAAGGAAAATACAATATAGCATTTTTCAACAAATCAAGGGCCATAACTCTGTTGTTACTAAAAGATCTAGCTGGTTTTCGAACTTGTCCAAGATTTCATTGATATACCGCGCTCTGCACAACTAGACATACTATTGAGGCTAGTCGTTTAGGAGGAGTAGCGCCGATAAGAAATTTAAAGTAAAAGTGTCAAAGGGCCATAACTCTTTCATCAATCAGCAAACTGGAACAAAAGCGCGACATGCACAACTATACATCTTACCGATGCTTCCTGCCAAGTTTCGTCGAAATGCAACAAGGCGTTTAGGAGGAAAAGCGCCGACAAGAAATTTAAAAGTAACAAGAGGTCAATGACCTTGAATCTCTACTGATATGTTTTTGATAGCTAGATCAGCAATCCTGTGAAGTTTCATGAAAATCCGTCAAGTAGTTTCAGAGGAGTAGTCGCTACAAGTTTTCATTATATAACTCTGTAAAAAAAGAGGCCACTGGCGGCCATGTTTAATGTCAAATCAAAGTAATTTTTGACAAGGATCAACGTCATGTCATACTGATCATTTTAGAAAAAGTCCCATATCAATATCACTTATAGTTTTCAAGAATTAGTCACTAAAAACTTGTATTTTGAAAATCTATTTTTAGCCATGGTGGCCATCTTGAATTTTCGGCCGACCTGAAATTTTGCTGGGATCAATTAGACATCAAGAGCAACATTCCTGTGAAGTTTCATGAAAATCCGTCAAGTAGTTACAGAGGAGTAGTCGCTACAAGTTTTTACTAGATAACTCTTATGTAAACAAAGATGGCCGCTGACAGTCATGTTTAACATCGAATCAAAACGTTTTTCGACAAGGACTAACATCATGCCATGCTGATCATTTTAGAAAAAGTCCCATATCAATATCACTTATAGTTTTCAAGAAGTACTCGCTACAAACTTGTTTTTTGAAAATCTATTTTTAGCCATGGTGGCCATCTTGAATTTCTGGCGGACCTGAAGTTTTGCTAGGATCAATTAGAAATCAAGAGCAACATTCGTGTGAAGTTTCATGAAAATCCGTCAAGTAGTTTCAGAGGAGTAGTCGCTACAAGTTTTCATTATATAACTTGATGTAAAAAAAGATGACCGCTAGCACCCATATTTAACGTTGAATCAAAATAATTTTAGACAGGGATCAACATCATGTCATACTGATCATTTTAGGAAAAGACGCATATCAATATCACTTATAGTTTTCAAGAAGTAGTCGCTACAATTTTGTTTTTTAAAAAATTATATTTAACCGTAGTGGCCATCTTGAATTTCCGGCAAACCTGGAATTTTGCTAGGATCAATTAGACATTAAAAGCACCATTCCTGTGAAGTTTCATAAAAATCCGTCAAGTAGTTTCAGAGGAGTAGTCGCTACAAATTTTCATAATATAACTTTATGGAAACAAAGATGGCCGCTGGCGGCCATGTTTAACGTCGCATCAAAATAATTTTAGACAAGGACATCATTCCATACTGATCATTTTAGAAAAAGTCCCATATCAATATCACTTATAGTTTTCAAGAAGTACTCGCTACAAACTTGTTTTTTGAAAATCTATTTTTAGCTGTGGAGGCCATCTTGAATTTCCGACCTACCTTAAAAATGTTGCTAGGATCATTTAGACATCAAGAGCAACATTCCTGTGAAGTTCCATGCAAATCCGCTGAATAGTTTCAGAGGAGTAGTCGCTACAAGTTTTTACTTAATAACTCTATGTAAACAAAGATGGCCACTGGCAGCCATGTTTAACGTCGAATCAAAATAATTTTAGACAAGGATCAACATCATGTCATACTGATCATTTAAGGAAAAGACTCATATCAATATCACTTATAGTTTTCAAGAAGTAATCGCTACAATCTTGTTTTTTGAAAATTTATGTTTAGCCGTGGCGGCCATCTTGAATTTCTGGCAAACCTGAAATTTTGCTAGGATCAATTAGACATAAGAGCAACATTCCTGTGAAGTTTCATACAAGAGGTCCAAGAGGGCCTGTGGACGCTCTACTGGCTAAAACAGCTCTTATAGATTTAGATAGATATAGCTCTCTTCTCCTATAGATTTAACAAAGGAAAATACAATATAACATTTTTCAACAAATCAAGGGCCATAACTCTGTTATTACTAACAAGATCTAGCTGGTTTTTGAAATTGTCCAAGATTTCATTGATATACCACGCTTTGCACAACTAGACATCATACTGAGGCTTCCTTCCGACATCAAGAGCAACATTCCTGTAAAGTTTCTTGTAAATCCGCCAAGTAGTTTCAGAGGAGTAGTCGCTACAAGTTTTTACTATATAACTATTTGTAAACAAAGATGGCCACTGGCAGCCATGTTTAACGTCGAATCAAAACGACTTTTGACAAGGACCAACATCATGTCATGCTGATCATTTTAGAAAAAGTCCCATATCAATATCACTTATAGTTTTCAAGAAGTAGTCGCTACAAGCTTGTATTTTAAAACTCTATTTTTAGCTTTGGTGGCCATCTTGGATTTCACATCAACATGAATTTTTGCTAGGATCAACTAGACTTTATGGGCAACATTTCTGTAAAGTTTCATGAATATCCATCTAGTAGTTTCAGAGGAGTAGTCGCTACAAATAAAAGTTTGCGGACAGACGGATGGACGGACGGACAGACGGACGCCGCACCACGGCAAAAGCTCTGCTGATCTCTGATCAGTCAAGCTGAAAATTAAAACAAGAGGCCCAAGAGGGCCTGTGGACGCTCTACTGGCTAACACCGCTCTTATAACATCAATGAAGTGAGCGACTGCCATTTACGTTTTTTTGAAAGTTTCGGTCAAAAAATAGCTTTTTAACTAAATCAAGGGCCATAACTAAAGAATCTAGTAAAGTTTGGTAAAGATCAGATGAAAAATGAAAGCCCTTCCGTATTAACGAGGCAAAATATAGAAGAAAAAAAATTGAAAAAAAAAAAGAAATTGAAAAAAAGAAAAAAAAAATTTGAAAAAAAAGAAAAAAGAATTAAAAAAAAAAAGAATTAAAACAAAAAACTTTGGACAAACTTGGTAAAGGACCATAAGCTTATAGCAAATGGAAAATATTAAACCTCTGGCTCTTGCAGTTGCAGAGAAGAAGATTTTTTTCAGTTTTTCCCTATACAAGCATTTATGTAAAACTGTGAGCCCCGGGGCGGGGCCTGATGTGACCCCAGGGTCTCCATTTGAACAAACTTAGTAGATGACCATAAGTTGATGCTACATGTAATACATGAGAGCTATGTGCCATGTGGTTCCAGAGAAGAAGAATTTTTTCAGTTTTTCCCTATACAAGCCCATGTAAAACTGTGACCCCCGGGGTCTGGCCAAATGTGACCCCTGGGTCACCATTTGAACAAACTTGGTAGAGGACCACAAGCTTATAGCAAATGCCAAATATTTTAACTCTGGCTCTTGCAGTTCCAGAGAAGAAGATTTTTTAAGTTTTTCCCTATACATGTCTATGTGAAACATGTGACCCTTGGGGCGGGGCCAAATGTGACCTGAGGGTCACCATTTGAACAAACTTGGTAAAGGACCGTAAGCTTATAGTAAATGAAAAATATCAAACCTCTGGCTGTTGCAGTTTCCGAGAAGAAGATTTTTAAAAGAAAATTCCTATATAAGTCTATATAAAACTGTGACGCTCGGGGCGGGGACAAATTTGACCCCAGGGTCACCATTTGAACAAACTTAGTAAAGGACCATAATCTGATGCTACATGTAATACATGAGAGCTCTGTGCCTTGTGGTTTCAGAGAAGAAGATTTTTTAAGTTTTTTCCTATATGTCTATATGAAAACCATGCAAAACCTCAATATACAAACTTTGGACCCCCGGGACACGGCCATTTTTGACCCCGGGAACTTTATTTGAACAAACTTGATAGTCTAGGCGTTGGCAATCATTTTAAAAGAAACACTGTTGAAATCTGTTCAGCGGTTCTGGAGAAGAAGATTTTTTAAGATTTTGACCATATATGGTAATGGCAGCCATCTTGGATGTAGCGCTGACCTAATTTTAACAAATCTAAAAAGCATTCATCTAAGGATCATCCATGTGAAGTTTGATCAAAATTAGCCAAGCGGTTTCTGAGGAGAAGTTTTTCCCTATACATGTCTATCTGAAACATGTGACCCTGGGGCGGGGCCAAATGTGACCCGAGGGTCACCATTTGAACAAACTTGGTAAAGGACCATAAGCTTATAGTAAATGCAAAATATCAAACCTCTGGCTCTTGTCGTTTCCGAGAAGAAGATTTTTAAAATAACAAGAGGCCCAAGAGGGCCTGTGGACGCTCTACTGGCTAACATGGCTCTTATAACATCAATGAAGTGAGTGACTGCCATTTACGTTTTTTTGAAAGTTTCGGGCAAAAAACAGCTTTTTAACTAAATCAAGGGCCATAACTAAAGAATCTGGTAAAGTTTGGTAAAGATCAGATGAAAAATGAAGGCCCAACCGTATTTAACGAGGCAACATATAGCATGTTTAACAAAATCAAGAACACCTCTGTTACTGGTCCGACTGGTCGAACATAGAGCTAAAAAAAATTCCAAAAAAAAAAAAAATCAAAAAAAATCAAAAAAAATTCAAAAAAAAAAAATTCAAAAAAAAAAATCAAAAAAAAAAATCAAAAAAAATTCAAAAAAAAAAAATTCAAAAAAAAAAATCCCTATACATGTCTATGTAAAACATGTGACCCTTGGGGCGGGGTCAAATATGACCCGAGGGTTACCATTTGAACAAACTTGGTAAAGGACCATAAACTTACAGCAAATGCAAAATATTAAACCTCTGGCTCTTGCAGTTCCAGAGAAGAAGATTTTTTTCAGTTTTTCCCTATTCAAGCATTTATGTAAAACTGTGACCCCCGGGGCGGGGCCAGATGTGACCCCAGTGTCCCCGTTTGAACAAAATTGGTAAAGGACCATAAGCTTATAGCAACAGCAAAATATTAAACCTCTGGCTCTTGCAGTTTCAGAGAAGAAGATTTTTTAAGTTTTTCCCTATACATGTCTATGTAAAACATGTGACCCTTGGGGCGGGGCCAAATGTGACCCCAGGGTCACCATTTGAACAAACTTGGTAAAGGACCATAAGCTTTTAGCAAATGCAAAATATTAAACCTCTGGCTCTTGCAGTTCCAGAGAAGATTTTTTTCAGTTTTTCCCTATACAAGCCTATGTAAAACTGTGAATCCCCGGGGCAGGGCCAGATGTGACCCCAGGGTCCCCATTTAAACAAAATACGTAAAGGACCATAAGCTTATAGCAAATGCAAAATATTAAACCTCTGGCTCTTGCAGTTTCAGAGAAGAAGATTTTTTAAGTTTTTCCCTATACATGTCTATGTAAAACATGTGACCCTTGGGGCGGGGCCAAAAGTGACCCGAGGGTCACCATTTGAACAAAGTTGGTAAAGGATCATAAGCTTATAGTAAATGCAAAATATCAAACCTCTGGCTCTTGTAGTTTCCGAGAAGAAGATTTTTAAAAAAATAATCCTATATAAGTCTATGTAAAACTGTGACCCCCGGGGCGGGGACAAATTTGACCCCAGGGTCACCATTTGAACAAACTTAGAAGAGGACCATAAGCTGACGCTACATGTAATACATGAGAGCTCTGTGCCTTGTGGTTTCAGAGAAGAAGATTTTTTAAAGTTTTTTCCTATATGTCTATATGAAAAACATGCAAAACCTCAATATACAAATTTTGGACCCCCGGGGCACGGCCAGTTTTGACCCCGGGGACTTTATTTGAACAAACTTGATAGTCTAGGCATTGGCGATCATTTTAAAAGAAAAACTGTTGAAATCTGTCCAGCGGTTCTGGAGAAGAAGGTTTTTTAAGGTTTCGACCATATATGGTTATGGCAGCCATCTTGGATGTAGCGTTGACCTAATTTTAACAAATCTAAAAAGCATTCATCTAAGGATCATCCACGTGAAGTTTGGTCAAAATTAGCCAAGCGGTTTCTGAGGAGAAGTCGTTTGAAGAAAAGTTAACGGACGACAGACAGACAGACAGACGACAGACAGACAGACGGACGACGGACAACACAGCATCCCATAAGCTCTGCTGGCCCTTGGCCAGTAGAGCTAAAAATCCTATATAAGTCTATGTAAAACTGTGACCCCCGGGGCGGGGAGAAATTTGACCCCAGGGTCACCATTTGAACAAACTAAGTAGAGGACAATAAGCTGATGCTACATGTAATACATGAGAGCTCTGTGCCTTGTGGTTTCAGAGAAGAAGATTTTTTAAAGTTTTTTCCTATATGTCTATATGAAAAACATGCAAAACCTCAATATACAAATTTTGGACCCCCGGGGCACGGCCATTTTTGACCCCGGGGACTTTATTTGAACAAACTTGATAGTCTAGGCGTTGGCGATCATTTTAAAAGAAAAACTGTTGAAATCTGTCCAGCGGTTCTGGAGAAGAAGATTTTTTAAGGTTTCGACCATATATGGTAATGGCAGCCATCTTGGATGTAGCGTTGATCTAATTTTAACAAATCTAAAAAGCATTCATCTAAGGATCATCCACGTGAAGTTTGGTCAAAATTAGCCAAGCGGTTTCTGAGGAGAAGTCGTTTGAAGAAAAGTTAACGGACGACAGACAGACGACAGACGACGGACGACGGACAACACAGCATCAAATAAGCTCTGCTGGCCCTTGACCAGTAGAGCTAAAAAACAAGAGGTCAATGACCTTGAAGCTCTACTGATAAGATTTTTGATAGCTAGGTCAACATTCCTGTGAGGTTTCATGAAAATCCATCAAGTAGTTTCATAGGAGTAGTCGCTACGTTTTCATTAGATAACTCTATGTAAACAAAGATGTAAAAAATTTTGACAAGGATCAACATCATGTCATACTGATCATTTCAGAAACAGTCCCATATCAATATCACTTATAGTTTTGAAGAAGTAGTACAAACTTGAATTTTGAAAATCTATTTTTAGCCATGGTGGCCATCTTGAATTTCTGGCCGACTGAAATTTTGCTAGGATCAATTAAGACATCAAGAGCAACATTCCTGTAAAGTTTCATGAAATCCGTCGAGTAGTTACAGAGGAGTAGTCGTTACAAAATTTTACTAGATAACTCTATGTAAACAAAGATGGCCGCTGACGAATCAAAACGATTTTCGACAAGGACCAACATCATGACATGCTGATCATTTTAGAAAAAGACCCATATCAATATCACTTATAGTTTTCAAGAAGTAGTCGCCATAAACTTGTTTTTTGAAAATCTATTTTTAGCCATGGAGGCCATCTTGAATTTCCGGCCGACCTGAAGTTTTGCTAGGATCAATAAGACATCAAGAGCAACATTCGTGTGAAGTTTCATGAAAATCCGTCAAGTAGTTTTAGAGGAGTATTCGCTACAAGTTTTCATTATACAACTCTATGTAAACAAAGATGGCCGCTGGCAGCCATGTTTAACGTCGAATCAAAATAATTTTCGACAAGGATCAACATCATGTCATACTGATCATTTTAGAAAAAGTCCCATATCAATATCACTTATAGTTTTTAAGAAGTACTCGCTACAAACTTGTTTTTTGAAAATCTATTTTTAGCTGTGGCGGCCATCTTGAATTTCTGGCAAACCTGAAATGTTGCTAGGATCATTTAGACATCAAGAGCAACATTCCTGTGACGTTTCATGGAAATCCGCTGAATAGTTTCAGAGGAGTAGTCGCTACAAGTTTTTACTTAATAACTCTATGTAAACAAAGATGGCCACTGGCAGCCATGTTTAACGTCGAATGAAAATAATTTTAGACAAGGATCAACATCATGTCATACTGATCATTTTAGGAAAAGACGCATATCAATATCACTTATAGTTTTCAAGAAGTAGTCGCTACAATCTTGTTTTTTGAAAAATTATTTTTAGCTGTGGCGGCCATCTTGAATTTCCGGCAAACCTGGAATTTTGCTAGGATCAATTAGACATTAAGAGCAACAATCCTGTGAAGTTTCATAAAAGTCTGTCAAGTAGTTTCAGAGGAGTAGTTTTCAAGTTTTCATTATATAACTCTATGGAAACAAAGATGGCCGCTGGCTGCATTTAACGTCGCATCAAAATAATTTTCGACAAGGATCAACATCATTCCATACTGATCATTTTAGAAAAAGTCCCATATCAATATCACTTATAGTTTTTAAGAAGTACTCGCTACAAACTTGTATTTTGAAAATCTATTTTTAGCCATGGCGGCCATCTTGAATTTCCAGCCAAAGTGAAATTTTGCTAGGATCATTAAGACATCAAGAGCAACATTCCTGTGATGTTTCATGAAAATCCGCCAAGTAGTTTCAGAGGAGTAGTCGCTACAAGTTTTTACTATATAACTCTATGTAAACAAAGATGGCCACTGGCAACCATTAGAGAATTAAAAAAAAAAATCGACAAGGACCAACATCATGTCGTGCTGATCATTTGAGAAAAAGTCCCATATTAATATCACTTATAGTTTTCAAGAAGTAGTTGCTACAGCTTGTTTTTTAAAAATCTATTTTTAGATTTGGTGGCCATCTTGGATTTCACATCAACATGAATTTTTGCTAGGATTAACTAGACTTCATGGGCAACATTTCTGTAAAGTTTTATGAAAATCCATTCAGTGGTTTCAGAGGAGTAGTTGCTACAAAAAAAGTTAACGGACAGACAGACGGACGGACGACGCACAACGGCATAAGCTCTGCAGTAGAGCTAAAAATGTCAAGGGGCCGCAACTCCATCAAAAATCAACGAACTGGAAAAAAATGCAACAAGTACAACTAGAAATCATAGCAATGCTTCCTGCTAACACGGAGTTAACACATTGAAAAAAAAGAATAAATGATATAAATTCAAAAAAAAAATTAACAAAAAATCAAACAAAAAATTAAACAAAAAAAATAATATATATTATATATTAAAAAAAATATTAATAATCTAGTTATAATAAAAAAAAAGAGGCAAAACATCTGGTAAAGTTTGGTAAAGATTAGATGAAAAATGAAAGCCCTATCGTATTAACAAGGTAAAATATACCATTTTTAACTAAATCAAGGGCCATAACTCTACTGTTACTGGTCCGATCTAGCTGGTTTTCGAACATGTCTTGAGCTTTCATTGATATTAACAATTTGTTAAAGTTTGGTAAAGATCAGATGAAAAATGAAGGCCCTTGGCCAGTAGAGCTAAAAATCATCAGCTCCAAAAAGTAGGTCAAGGTCATAGATGAAATCCATGCATCCAAAAAGATGCACTACCCAAGACACAACTATGTCAAAATAGAATATTTTTTCTTCCAAAAATTAAGCTATAAAGTAGGTTTACAACATCTAGTGCATAATTATAGTTCATGAGAAAGTGATGTAAATGTAACAATTAGTTATCTGCCCTTTGCTTGGATGGTGAAGGTCACATCCTCATTTGTTTTGTCACGTTGCAATGTACCATTCAAAATACAACTATAAGCAAAGTTTGAAAGGTTTTAAAATTATAAGTTTATCTTCCCTTTGCTTGGAGAGTCAAGGTCACATTCACATATGCTTTGTCATGTTGCGATGTACCACAAAGTTTGAAAGGTGTAGCGCATACAGTTTGTGCGAAATTGACCTCAATGCAAAAGTTGAAGGTTAAATTATTAAGTTACCTGCCCTTTGGTTGGAGGGTCAAGGTCACTTCCACAATTGCTTTGTCACGCTGCGATGTACCACTCAAGATACAACTATAAGCAAAGTTTTAAAGGTCTAGTACAAAAAGTTTGTGAAAAAGTGACCTACAGTACAGCTCACGCGAAACCCACACTTTACTCTTTCTCGCCGAGTGAGGAATTTACAAATCGCGTAATTACATGGAATTTCGATGATAAAACTATGCGGAGTCGGAAAAGTTTCTCGGCGTACTTACGCCACGGAAGTATGCCACAATACTCCGCGTAGACAAACTCGGAGTTTGCCGAGTCGAAACTGCACAGGTAAAAGGTGCAAGTTTTTCTAATTGCAGTCATTCTAATGCATAGACTAATTATTCAATAACTTAATAAAAGAAACGAAGCAGAAGACTTTGGTTTTTGTTTTGGAAAAGCAGATGTGGGAAAATATGAATGCCCGGATTATGTATACACGACAGTTATATGCCTATTACTGGCTTCGCGGCGACTGAACATAACATTCATTTAGTAATTATTATACTGGAAATTATAATTTTGTTTTTAATTAGTCTTTCTTTGTAACAAATTGTACTATTCTGATGTTTATTATTACATCGATGGGTTCTTTAGTCAGAAATAATCAGAAAAATGGTAAAGAATTCTGGGTCATCAATGCATTATTAGTGCCGCCTTGTTAAAAGATACATACATGGCCAAGGATTATGGGTATTTAGTACATGTATTTATGCTGGTAGGAAAACTGTTGACTTTCGGACAACAAAATTGAACAAAACGTGTGATTAAATGCATTAAAAAGTTTGAAATACGTATTCGTTTTGAAATTTATTCATTGTATTTATCAGTCGTGTAAACTTTGAACATTAAAGATGCACTCGGCGTCTCATTGTTTGTACTTTTTCTGGCGATTGATCGCTTTTTCAAGCGCGATATCGGACAAGTTGAAAAGTTGTCGGAAAATTCAGATTTTTTCCCAATAATAAATCACTACAGGTGTGCAATCATGGTTAATTGGATTCTACGTGGAGTAACTCGGAGTTTGAGTGACTCGACAATGGCGAACTTTCGCCACGTGAATTCGCCGAGTACAAACACTGACTCAGCATAGAACTCGATACGACCAAACTCGGCGAATCGAGTATAGTGTGTGTTTTGCGTGAGCTGTACTGTAAATGCAAAAGTTGAATCTAAGATATTAAGTTATATGCCCTTTACTTGGAGGGTCAAGGTCACTTCCATATTTGCTTTGTCACGTTGTGATGTACCACCAAAGATACAACTATAAGCAAAATTTAGAAGGTGTAGTTTATACAGTTTGTGAAAAAATGACCTAAACGCAAAACTTGAATGTTAACGCCGCCGCCGGAAAAACAACACCTAAGTCTCTTTTTTCCTTCAAAAAGGTGAGACAATTATCAAACAAGAGGCCCAAGTGGGCCTGTAGATGCTCTACTGGTATGATGTGATTCAAAAACATAAAGATGATAGAGGCCAACTCAGAAAACATGTTTCCTACATAGAACTCTATGTAAACTTTGGGTTATCGCAGCGGCCATTTTGAATATTTGACGACAACGAAAACCACACACTTGTTAGAGGCCAATAACAGGAACATGTATATGATATTTAACTAGAGTGGAATAAGTGGTAATATGTCGTTTGATAAATGTCCTTAAATTGGACGTAATTTTAGCCATGGTGGCCATAATGGATGACTGAAGGCCCCAAAAACATAAATCTGAGGGGGAATAACCCAAAGATCATTGTGATTAAGTTTCATCAAAATCCTTCAAGCGGTTTCAGAGAACATGTTATTTTTAAAGTTTTCCTATATAACTCTATGTAAACTTTGGGTCGCTGTGGCGGCCATTTTGATTTTTCGACGATAACGAATAACACAAACTTGATAGAGGCTAACCCAAGGAACATGTTTATGATATTTCACAAGAATGCAGTAAGTGGATTCGGAGCAGATGTTGTTTGACATTTCCTTAAATTTGACCTAATTTTAGACATGGCGACCATCTTGTATGACTGGCGGCGGCCGCGAAATGCATAAATCTGAGAGGGACTATCGCAAATATCATGGTGATTAAGTTTCATCAAAATCCTTCAAGAGGTTTCAGAGAAGATGTCATTTTTAACCTTTTCCTATATATATAACTATAAACTTTGGGTCGCCGTGGTGGCCATTTTGCTTATTAGACGAAAACGAAAAGCACAAACTTGATAGAGGCCAACCCAAGGAACATGTATATGATATTTCACAAGAATGGAATAAGTGGTTTTGGAGATGCAAAAAGCACAAATCTGAGAGGGACTATCCCAAAGATCATTGTGATTTAAGTTTCATCAAAATCCTTCAAGCGGTTTCAGAGAAGATTGCTGCCGCGAAAAACACAAATCTGCGAGGGACTATCCCACATATCATGCTCAAGTTTCATCAAAATCTTTCAGGCAGTTTCAGAGAAGATGTAATTTTTAACAACTCTATGTAAACTTTGGGTCGCTGTGGCAGCCATTTTGATTATTCGACGATAACGAAAAGCACAAAATTGATAGAGGCCAACCCAAGGAACATGTATATGATATTTCACAAGAATGGAGTAAGTGGTTTGGAGGAGATGTTGTTTGAAATTTACTTCAATTTTACATAGTTTTAGCCATGGCGGCCATCTTGGATGACTGGCGGCCGCGAAAAACATAAATATGAGAGGGACTATCCTAAATACCATTGTGCTTAAGTTTCATCAAAATCTTTCAGGCGGTTTCAGAGAAGATGTAATTTTTAACCTCTTCCTATATAACTCTATGTAAATTTTGGGTCGCTGTGGCGGCCATTTTGATTATTCGACGATAACGAAGAAAAAAAACTTAATAGAGGCTAACCCAAGGAACATGTATATGATATTTCAGTAGAATGGAATCAGAGGTTTCTTCTGAGATGTCGTTTGAAATTTACTTAAATTTTACCTAGTTGTAGCCATGGCGGCCATCTTGGATGACTGGCGGCCGCGAAAAACATAAATCTGAGAGGGACTATCCCAAATATCATTGTGCTTAAGTTTCATCAAAATCTTTCAGGTGGTTTCAGAGAAGATGTAATTTTTAACATTTTCCTGTATAACTCTATGTAAACTTTGGCTCGCCGTGGTGGCCATTTTGATAAAATATTCAACGATAACGAAAAACACAAACTTGATGGAGGCCAACCCAAGGAACATGTATATGATATTTCACAAGAATGGAATAAGTGGTTTTGGAGAGATGGTGTTCGAATGTTAATTAAATTTTACCTAGTTTTAGCCATGGCGGCCATCTTGGATGACTGGCGGCTGCGAAAAACACAAATCTGAGAGAGACTATCCCAAATATCATTGTGCTTAAGTTTCATCAATCTTTCAGGCTGTTTCAGAGAAGATGTAATTTTTAACCTTTTCCTAAATAACTCTATGTAAACTTTGGGTCGCCCTGGCGACCATTTTTATTACTTGACGATAGCGAAAAACACAAACTTGATAGAGGCCAACCCAAGGAACATGTATATGATATTTCAGTAGAATGGAATAAGTGGTTTTGGAGGAGATATCGTTTGAAATTTACTTAAATTTGACTTAGTTTTAGCCATGGCGGCCAACTTGGATGACAAATCTGAGAGGGGCCCTCCCGAGTAACATTGTGATGAAGCTTCATGAAAATCCTTGAAGCGGTTTCAGAGGAGATGTCGATTTTATAAAATTGCTAACAGAAGGACAGACAGACGGACGAAAAGTGATCGCATAAGTGGCCAGTAGAGCTAAAAACTACTATCTTTCTTCTTTAATTTAACATTGTCGAAATTACCCCTTTTCCCAACTGTCGTCATTTTTTTTTTATTTTATGCCGCCCCGGCTTTTAGGTGTACCAGAAGTAAATCAAATCCCACTGAGTCCAATGCAATATTGAGCAAGCTTTTTAGTTATCCATTTTTCAAAATGAAGTTCAAACTAAGATTCACTTACATGTTCTTAGTCATGAGACCTGCCTCTCTAGAAAACTGCTGAGAATAGTAGGGGTCATGTGGCATATAAGAAAATAAAATTCTGATCTTTGTTGATACCGTGAACAAACTGCGTTCATTCGGCACCTCTTAAATGTGTTCTACTTTCACTTTCAAAACTGTCAAGTTGACAAATAAAATCATCATACAACCATGCAAATGGTTTTTATCACAAACAAGTCAATAAAGTCATTTCAGCCAGAAAAACAGGCCTTAAATACTCAAAAATGCCTTTTATCACAAAAAAAGTTAGGGATTATATATTTGGGAACTCCTTTCGACTACACCAGGCATGAATACCACAGTGATTTACTTCCTGTATGCCTTTACACCGATTTTCCAAACTGGTTTCCATGTTTTGAGATTCGCCTTTTAAACCAGTTACCTGTCCTCCGAAACCCGGAAACGTAATAACCGGTGTTGATGTACAAAATTTCTTCACAATGCGAAAATTGCCAAATTAAATGGGGAAAAAATGGTGTTTGTTATCATTAAAGCGGTAAAGGGTGTTGCAGTTATGAAAGACTTGTTTAGTTGTAATATTGTGGAGGATATAACATTGTAACTATATGTTTTACCAAATGCATTGATCAACAAGAGCTGTCGGAGAACAGCGCAGCTAGACTATTCGATTTTCTGAGAATAATAAATTATATAGCCAGTATATACAGTACAGCTCACGCGAAACACACACTTCACTCGATTCGCCGAGTTTGGTCGTATCGAGTTTCGCGCGTATCTACGCGGAGTCAGTGTTTGTCCTCGGCGAATTCATGCGGCGAAAGTACGCTATTGCCGAGTGATAGCCACTCCGAGTTACTCCGCGTAGAATCCAATTAAGCAAAAGTGCACACCTGTGAACTCCGCGTACCTCAGCGTGAAGGATGCCGTGTATCTCCCCATAAAATTTAAATAACTGTAATTAAGATGTTGTTTTTTCCTTCGATGTCGGTTGTTGTTTTTTAGAATCGAATAGAATATTTCCAATAACGGGCCACCAAGTACATGTATGTAATGTTATAAATATAGGCACGCACACACAACAAATGCTTGATTGTGACGAGGAGTATTAATCAAATTATGAAGCAACATTATATTGATAAAAACAAGTAGAGGTCTACCAATTACATGCACAAGATGTGTAAACCTTTAAAATGACCTTGCTGTTTAATTGAATTAAATTGGAATTTATAGTCGCACCGACTATATATATATTCCAATTTAATTCAATTAAAATATGTAATTTAGATAATGTAAACTGTTTTACACTTAAATTGCCCAACCATTTGTATTTCACCAAAAGCCTTGAAATTAACGTAGTTATCGGAATTGGCAATTCAGTGCAATATTGCTCTCTAAACATATTACAACTTTCTTTTCAGGTAGAAGTTCGATCAGCAAATAGATTTATATCGGTGCACAAGTTCGTACATGTATCTGTTGATTATGTGCAGAATAGTACCGGAGATAACAAAAAGCAAGTGCAGTCAGATTAATTTCATTTCCTATTGTATACCCGCGTGCCCGAACCCATCATTGTATGACTGTACGTTTATAATTTAATAAAAACATAGAAAAGTTGTTTGATGTTTAGTTTTCAGGCAAGTATATGTGGTATTATTACGCCAACGACTCACTACTACATATCTTTAGTACCGACATATTTTGCAAAGTGGATTATTTCTTTTTAACTATTAATTGAAACTGAAAAACAATGACCACCACCCTGTACATTTTTTTCTATTCTATTTTTCAATGACATGCTAGATCATTATTAAATTGACTGTATGAGGCCTATTATGAAATATTAAGTGTATACGTTTGAAGTTTTTAAACTGAGAAGATGTGTTTGATATATCAAAGCATTTTTTTAAATCGACTTCCTGCCCAATTATCACCTATTAATCCGTATTTTCTTCTAATTTCTTAGAGACAATGATCATGAAGGTGAGAAAAAACACGTCGTCTTTTTCAATGACATGTTAGATTTTTATTAAATTGCCTGTACGCAGCTTGTTATGAAATATTAAGTATATGTTTGAAGTCATTAAACTGAGATGTGTTTGCCATATCAAAGCATTTTTTTAAATCGACTTTCTGCACAAAATGTTTCCCCTATTGTTATACCATGCAGCATCTTACGCGATTTACAAAAGTAATTAAATTGGTCTAAAGACATCGCCCTGGCGAATTCCTCTATTTACAAATTAGATCGTAGTTTTAGTGGGAGGGTCACTTTTTTTTTACAACTGTGTCTACCTGCATCTATTGGGGTTTTTTCTTATCGATGTTTAATAATGATCTTACACTAATGCCTGATTAATATTGAATTTATCAAACGAGTTAGATACTGTGTCCATTAAGTTATACCAAGCAACATCTTACGCGATTTACATATTCCAAAAGTAATTAAATAGGTCTAAAGACAATGCCCTGGCGAATTCCCTTATTTACAAATTTAACGAAAGTAAAACTGAAATAAGCCTGAATATTTTTACATGTAACTTGGAGTTGAATATGTCTATACACTTTTGAAAATTTGCAGACCAACACATCATTTGGAGACGCTTTCTCCTTGTTGCAGTACATAAATACAAGTGACTGATGACAGTGAAAACTTAAAAAACAAGAGGTCAATGACCTTGAAGCTCTACTGATTGATTTTGATTTCAGGAAGTAGTCGCTACAGACTTGTTTTTTGAAAAATTATTTTTAGCTGTGGCGGCCATCTTGAATTTCCGGCCGACCTGAAATTTGCTAGGATCAATTAGACATCAAGAGCAACATTCCTGTGAAGTTTCATGAAAATCCGTCAAGTAGTTTCACAGGAATAGTCGCTACAAGTTTTCATTATATAACTCTATGTAAACAAAGATGGCCGCTGACAGCCATGTTTAACGTCGAATCAAAATAATGTTTGACTCTGATAACCATCATGTCATGCTGATCATTTTACAAAAAGTCCCATATCAATATCACTTATAGTTTTCAAGACGTAGTAGCTACAAACTTCTTTTTTAAAAAATCTAATTTTAGCTATGGTGGCCATCTTGAATTTCTGGCCGATCTGAAATTTTGCTAGGATCAATTAAACATTAAGAGCAACATACCTGTAAAGTTTCATGAAAATCTGCCAAGTAGTTTTAAAGGATTAGTCGCTACAAGTTTTTACTATATAACTCTATGTAAACAAAGATGGCCGTTGGCAGCCATGTTTAACGTTGAATCAAAACAATTTTTGACAAGGACCAACATCATGTCATGCTGATCATTTTACAAAAAGTCCAATATCAATATCACTTATAGTCTTCAAGTAGTAGTCGCTACAAACTTGTATTTTGAAAATCTATTTTTAGCCATGGCAGCCATCTTGAATTTCCGGGCGACCTGAAATTTTGCTAGGATCAATTAGACATCAAGAGCAACATTCCTGTGAAGTTTCATGAAAATCCGTCAAGTAGTTTCAGAGAAGTAGTTGCTACAAGTTTTCATCATATAACTCTATGTAAACAAAGATGGCCACTGGCAGCCATGTTTAACGTCGAATCAAAATAATGTTTGACTCTGATAACCATCATGTCATGCTGATCATTTTACAAAAAGTCCCATATCAATATCACTTAGTTTTCAAGACGTAGTCGCTACAAACTTCTTTTTTAAGAATCTATTTTTAGCTGTGGCGGCCATCTTGAATTTCTGGCCGATCTGAAATTTTGCTAGGATCAATAAGACATCAAGAGCAACATTCCTGTGAAGTTTCATGAAAATCCGTCAGATAGTTTCACAGGAGTAGTCGCTACAAGTTTTCATTATATAACTCTCTGTAAACAAAGATGGCCGCTGGCAGCCATGTTTAACGTCGAATCAAAACGATTTTCGACAAGGACCAACATCATGTCATGCTGATCATTTTAGAGTAAGTCCCATATCAATATCACTTATAGTTTTCATGAAGAAGTCGCTACAAACTTGTTTTTTAAAAACCTATTTTTAGATCTGGCGGTCATCCTTGATTTCACATCAACATGAATTTTTGCTAGGATCAACTAGACTTCATGGGCAACATTTCTGTAAAGTTTCATGAAAATCCATTTAGTAGTTTCAGAGGAGAAGTCGCTACAAAAAAAAGTTTACAGACAGACGGACAGACGGACGACGGACGCCGCACCATGGCATAAGCTCTGCTGATCTCTCATCAGTAGAGCTAAAAAGTGTTGATGTGGTAATGAAACATACATGTAACTGTGCAACTATATCCATCTGCTGATGTTCGATGTGTTTATGCGTGTGTATAAGGCTGTATATATATATGTGTGTGTACCTTTTCTACTTACATGTCAGCTGCTTATAAACATGAACAATAACATATTTTCTTGTTAGAAGTTTTAAAATGGAATACTTCTCCCTCTATAGTCATTACCAAACACAAATGCAAACAACTTTGTCAAGTTCGGTTGAAAATTATTATTTTTTAAGAACATGCTTGTATTTATTACTGAAACATGAGGACTCTGTGTTTTTTTGTTTCTTATTAATTCATAATAGTTTAGTGTTTTTCTTATTAATTCACAATAGTTTAGTGTTTTTTAGCAGATGTTAATATGTAACTGAGTGATCACAAACCAAGAATGATGTAGATGTTGCCATATATCGACTAGACTACTATATGAATCGGAAGGAATGAGTTATGCTCCCAAAACTAGCTTCGAGTTTGGGATGACATTAGGGTGTGTGAGATTTGGTGCACCCTAGAACCTGGTTTAAACCCGTCTTTTTTGCCACTGACCGTTTGAAGATGACAGCCCTATTGTCAACCTTTTTTCGTGTTTTGACGTCATATTCCTTATTAACATTTCCATTCATGTTTGTCGTTTTGCGTGTTTTAGAGTTAACTATATTCTGGGGAAGTTGCTTTTCCTGTTCGACTTTTATACTTTTTTTAAGTGTTTCTACGACCAAACTTCTGTTAACAATAATGGATGCCCTGGTTACTAGGTTAAAGGATAATTTTACATCATTTTTATAAATAGATATATGTAGCCTACTGCAGTGTTGCAGTGATGGTTTAAATATTTCATTATGTATTATTATTGGTGCGACGGATTGCGGCAGGTGCTGTTCATAAAAAAACACTCCATACTTTTGAACATTTTCATGTCAAGGAAATTGTCAATGGACAGACTAAATTCGTGATGTTTTTTTCTTCAAATAACTTGTAATTAAGGAATTATAACGCCAGTATCAACTTTTTTTGTTGATCAACCTTCGTATTTGACAAAATCAGCAAATATTTTTATAAAGTTGGTCTTAAAATCCACTTACGTAGGTTCATGTATGTACATGTACATGCACCTGATACCACAAAACATCTAAGACAATCAGGCACGCAAATGAAATATGTATTTACATACATGTATATACTTTACTTTACTCAGTATACATATTACATAACATATTTTATTTATCCAAGAGAATACACATTATGTCCCTAATTATCTATACTGGTGTAATGGAAGCGTGATCTAACCTGGTTACTGCGACATGTACATGTAGAGTATATGTTTAAAATATCGTAACTCTGCTCAATACACGTATGCTCAATACACATGAAAACGCCTGATTCAGAGTCCTGACCATGGCAACGCGCTTGACAACGTGTAAGACGTGTACTAAGAAATAGAGTGTGTATTTAAGTTTTGTGTTTGGAAGCTAGCATTGGTTGCCGTTACAGATTAAAACTAAATACCCGGTATTTATTTTGTCCTCATGACAGTTGTGTTTAATTGCATTTGAGAGTACAGCAGCACAAACGTCAACTATAAGGTAACTTTATTACTTTCACGCACAGTGTACATTTACAACAAACATAAAAATAAAACACGTAGATCTATGCAGATGTACATTACCTGTACAGAATTGGCGAAGCTACGCTAGTCGTTTGTCACGTAGCTGATTTCCACTCGGCGTAGTTTTATCGTCCAAACTCCGCGTAATTACACGATTTCTGAATTCCTCACTCGGCGTGAAAGAGTAAAGTGTGTGTTTCACGTGAGCTGTACTGTACCACCAGAAAACAAGGCTAAAACAATGTGGGGTGGGGGCGGGGCGGGTACAGAAACTTGGGCCGTTTTAAAATTATTGTTAGAATCTCATACAAATTACGGTAAAATTTGGGGCAGGGTGTGAGATTTCTTTTTTTTATCGGTTTTTTTCAATCCAAAATTGCTGTCATTTTAAAGAAATTGGAGGTCAAAAGCCAGCTCGGTGATGGAGTGGGTATCTGGGGATTTTTTATTGTGGCCTCATTTCAGTTGATTTTTTATTGATATTTCATCTGTGTATCTGAATTTAATCTAAGTTGTATTATATGTAATATGATTGCGTTCAAATTAAAGTTTTAATATCCAAATAATGGAAGACAAGAGGCCCAAGAGGGCCTGTGGATGCTCTACTGGCTAACATGGCTCTCATAACATTAATGAAGCGAGTGACTGCCATTTACGTTTTTTCAAAAGTTTCGGGCAAAAAACAGCTTTTGAACTAAATCAAGGGCCATAACTAAAGAATCTGTTAAAGTTCGGTAAAGATCAGATGAAAAATGAAGGCCCTACCGTATTAACGAGGCAAAATATATCATTTTTAACTAAATCAAGAGCCATAACTCCTCTGTTACTGGTCCGACTGGTCCAACATAGAGCTAAAAAAAAATAAAATATTAAACAAAAAAAAAATTAAAAAAAAAAATAAAAAATAAAAAATAAAAAAAATTAAAAAAAATTAAAAAAAATAACAAAAAAATAACAAAAAAATTTTTAAAAAAAAAAAAAAATTAAAAAAAAAATAAAACAAGAGGTCAATGACCTTGAAGCTCTACTGATTGATTTTGATTTCTGGAAGTAGTCGCTACAAACTTGTTTTTTGAAAATTTATTTTTAGCTGTGGCGGCCATCTTGAATTTCCGGCCGACCTGAAATTTTGCTAGGATCAATGAGACATCAAAAGCAACATTCCTGTGAAGTTTCATGAAAATCCGTCAAGTAGTTTCAGAGGAGTAGTCGCTACAAGTTTTCATTATATAACTCTATGTAAACAAAGATGGCCGCTGACTGCCATGTTTAACATCGAATCAAAATGACTTTTGACAAGGATCAACATCATGTCATGCTTATCATTTTAGAAAAAGTCCCATATCAATATCACTTATAGTTTTCAAGGAGTAGTCGCTACAAACTTGTATTTTAAAACTCTATTTTTAGCTTTGGCGGCCATCTTGGATTTCACATCAACATGAATTTTTGCTAGGATCAACTAGACTTTATGGGCAACATTTCTGTAAAGTTTCATGAATATCCATCCAGTAGTTTCAGAGGTGTTGTCGCTACAAAAAAAGTTTACGGACAGACGGACGACGGACGCCGCACCACAGCATAAGCTCTGCTGATCTCTGATCAGTCGAGCTAAAAAACAACATTCGGGTGGTGGTGATGATGGTGGGATGGTTGTGGGGTGGGGGCGAAACATATTGATAAACTGAAAAAAACAAAACAACACAGATATATGCAAAAAACAAACAACATTCGGGTGGTGGTGATGATGGGGTGGTGCGATGGATGTGGGGTGGGAGCAAAACATATTGATCAACTGATAAAACAAAACAACACAGATATATGCAAAAACAAACAAACAATAACAAACATTCGGGTGGTGGTGAAGATGGGGTTGGGGCGGAACATATTGATCAACTGATAAAACTCAAGAACACAGATATATGTAAAAAAATATATATATTTGGGTGGTTGTGATTATAGGGTGGGGTATGGTTAGGGGATGGGGTGTGTTGGGTTAACATAGCTATTTGCGTAAAAATTGACCAAAACAACACAGAAATATGTAAAAAAAAGAAAGAAGAGTTTTGAGTTGGGTTTGGGGAGGGTGGGTGGGGGGATTGCGGTCGCGCCACATAGCTATATGTGTAAGAACTGACCAAAACAACACAGAAATAAGGGAGCCCATGGGTGAAGTATGAATAAAATGCATAATGCTATAAAAAATAGATATATAGTGTACAACAGGTTACATGCAAACTAGTTGAGCTAGGACAAGAAATGTAAAATTTGGTGTGAAAACACATTTTAAGGCCTATCAGAATGTGGGTTCCTTGGGAGCCCAGGCGTTACAGCAACCAAAATTACTTAAGCAGCCCTTAAGTTAAGGAAGCTCATGGCCAAATTTGGTTGTGCTAGGATAAGAAATGTAAGAAATATAGACTTGTAAACACAGCTTACATGCAAACCTTGATTAGGGACGCTAACGCAGAGGTCATTACATAAGCTCTCTTATTCTTCGAATAGTCGAGCTAAAAAGGGTATACCATATCAGTGGGTAAAAGCTGGACATTGGCCCCCGGTACAAATGGCCCCCGGTACAAAACGTTCCATGTCCAGGTACAAAACATCCATAATTCATCTTAAGAAGATCAGGTCTGGACCAATGGCTTTGCTGGCATTCATGCTCTGTAATTGTTTCTCAACTCCCTTAGATGTTACAACCAATGGTGGAATGGGTAAAACATGTTTGTTGACAGTTGATTTTAGGTGACGTGTAGTGTTCGATGGATCAATTTTGGTAAATACTGAATGAAGCTGTTGGACACGGATTTCTGCATTTTCTTGTTGTTGACAAGTTGCTGCTGCATTTTCTTATTGTTGACAAGTTGCTGTTGTAGAACTCAGTTGGGAGGGGGAGGGTGAGGGTATATGTAAATAGATATGTTTATAAGCATGTTAGTAATATCTCACCGAGGAGCTAACTTTTATAGTGATATTGGTAGTGTCTGCTTTACATGCAATTTTTTTGTTGGAGGATGTTTAGCTGAGGTATCCAGGGACCAGGGTTGCATGATATTTGTAGGGTGATAAATATCAAGTTAAAGGATGGAGGTATGTAGTAGGACTGAGTTGGAGGGTAGGGTAACTCGACCCTGAGTCGGACAGGTTATTGGTTCTCGGCACCAGTCTATTTATGTTCATGCTCCTGCTTGCTGAAACCATCTGGTTTCTTCCTCAGTGTTTAATATATCATTCGATGTCAACTGTTTAGCGGTACCAGCGTTTTTGCTGGGATTATGTCATACCTTTCGCACTCACCAAAATGCGCCTTTGAGTCGGACATTTTTTGCAACTTCAGTAGTCGGTCATAAAAAATGTTTCGGTGTTGCCATAAGCTCAAATAAAGAAATTGTCCTTATTTTCTTCATGTATGTATATAAATGTCCTTACACAAATTACATATTTTACTTTAGATGTCTTCTTGTGTAAAATGTTCGGGTATTGGCTCCCGACTTCAGTGTTCGTCTTTAGGGCAGGAATATTTTGACATGCCCCAAAGTCGAACATGTAATTGCCCTTGAGTCGGACAGTCAAACTATAAAGGTAGCTGGAGAAATCAATAGACTGGGGTTAATTCTTGAATGAAAGAAAAACATTGGATTGCCTCACTTTCATAGTAACAGTTATTGACCATTTCCAGTTGAAAAAGATATTCAACCATCAATGACTGTCCGAGTCAGGGGCAAGTTCCACTCAAGGGCGAGTTACCCTATACATGTATGTAAATAAATATGTTTATAAGCGCGTTACTACTGTCTAGCTGTGAAGCTAGCTTTTATTGTGATATCTCCGCTGAGAATCCTAAGTTTTCGTTGTCTGTTTACATTACCCACTGGGCCAGCTTCTTTATCAAACTGAATTTAATGAAATTTGTAACATTTCTGTGTGATATAAAAGCTTGCTAGGATTTAAAAAGGCACAATGTTGATAACCAAATAAAAACACGTTTTCCATACTGGAGAATTTACAAGGTGTCGTAGCAAGAAATTAGGGACAACCCGGACCTTTGGACATCCCGGACCAGACAACCCGGACCACATTTAGTACAACCAGGACCATGTTTAAGGACGACCCGGACCACAATTTAAAACAACTGGGACCATTTTTTATGTGGCAACACAGGTAATTATAAATTTATAAGATATGAAACAACTTTTCTTCCAAGTGTGATGGAAAAACAAAGACATTTTATACTGAATAATCAACTGAATGGTTTCATAATGACAATGTTTCAATATGTTTTAAGGAGGAGATGGTTATAAGATTCATAGTAATTAACTATATTAAAAGTATAAAATGCCAATTTATCAGGCTGTGTTATATTTATCCATCTAATATCATTACATTTTGAAATTTCTCATTTATTCATGTTTTTTGTATTGTTATAATAGTGCTATGTTTTAATATTTGTTCAGGTATCAGTGTTGCAAAATACAGAGCGCTGCACATAACGATAAAAAAATCAGGGTCGGAGCATAGCAAACAAATATTTTGTGTTTTTTAAGGATGGCCTTATTTGTTACTATTTTAGGTATGACGATACAGAGATGGAGGTCGATGACAGCGATAACACTGAGCTTGATATTACTCGACCGGACAGACTCATTCCCGACGATGAACTTGAAAAGAAAGTAACACTTTCACGATGTCGTTTCTGCTTCAAATATAATATATATATATAATATAATGAAATTTGAAATTCTGATATTTTTTGGATAAATATTGAATTACGTCTTTATACTAGATGTTCCTTATTTTATTTTAGTACCATAGCGACAACACAGTTAGCGAAGTACCAGATGATACACCTGTCTCCTACCAGATCGTCAAGGACGGATCCGAGCAAGGATTCGGTATCGTCAGACGGGTATGCGTTTGTGAAAAAGCGCACACTGGCTTCTGGGACGATCGACTGGCGCTGCAGCGTTCGAAACAAGGGGAGCGGATGCCCGGCAATCATCAAACAGAGAGGTGAAGACTTCAGAGTTGCAGGGAGCTGCCACATCCACCCACCCATGCCCGGGCTTTTGACGGCCGTGCAGATCAAAACTGAGGTACGCATATGTCTATTGAATTCAAATATAACTTATTAATGCCCGAGAAACATGATAAATAAATCAATACTGTATGAATTCATTATGTTTATATGTAGTTATTGACATAATAACAGTCAAAATGTAAGTGATAAATAAATCAATACTGTATAAATTCAGTATATATAATGTCATTTATGTTGCAGGTGAAGGCCATTGCGCGCCATCAGCCTTTTGAGTCAGCGGAAGTATTGGTTAAACAGGTGACGAGTGAAATCCAACAACCCAGTCAACCGGAAGGAGCACAACCCAGTCATGTAAAATACATTAAGACTGTTGACCCAGAACTATCTAAAAATTCCATTCAGTTCGCACTCTTGTAATTTCGTTTCGACACGGGTGCAAAATTAAATGTGTTTCTGTTTAGATTAATTTAGTGAAGTACCATTTGTAATCTTGTACTTCGGTTTTGACAAGAGTGCATACATGGTTTTATTTTGCTTTATTTCAAGTTTCATAAACATCATATGATTTCCATCATATTACTATATACTATATATATAAATTTAATAAAAATAAATGCTTTATAATAGAACAGAAATTAAAATTATATAATTATATTAAAATAAAACATTATCTGACCTTTGAATTTCTTATAAATATTTATAAATATATTGATATTTTGCATGTGTACATTATATATATATATATATGTACTCGTTAGAGGCCAGTTTCCGTCCAAGCCCAGTTTCCGTCATTCTCATTTAAAAACGTTTTTACACTGCAAATTACTTACGCGATGTCACTTATTGTCAGACGTTTATAACTGAAGATTGGAAACAGGAAAAACAACCAAAAAGTAAATAAGCGGTACAAAAACGAAAGGGATTTCTCCGAAAAATGTGTTTACTTCCTTTTATGGCGTTGGGGATGCGCGCGCATACTGCCGCATAATAAACTATTGAAAAAATAACACTGTAATGACGTCATATTTTTGTCACTCTTCAGTGGACGGTTAAAATATACCGTGATTATATAGTTTAACCAAGGAGAAGCAACTCGTACAATCGGTATCGGTTTGATTTACACAGAGTTACTGTAAAGCATCGTTGAACATTTTACATTGACGTTACCAGGCGCATTGTTATAACAAGCGATTTGAATAGACTTGCAAACAAGTTTTTAATTCATAAAAGTTTACTGTATCTTGACCTAGTTGAATCTATCACTCGATAAAATACATGACGGAAACTGGGCTTGTAAACAAAATGATATCTCAGTTTTAGTCTATTTATAAAAAGGTCACGTGCCACTTCGATAATGTATATAAAACAAAATTCTTTGGTATCAAATTTCCAGGAAGAGGTAACCTAATAGAAAATAGAGTAAAAATTGTCGGGATATATATGTATATGTGTAACCGAGTGTTTATAAAGTGTTTTGATGATAAGATCAATTGTTTTAACTATATTTATATGCTAAGCTGGCAAGCGCTCGTACTAACTGTTTCGTGGTGTACTATGTTGCGTACTGTGTTGTCTCTGTGTTTATTGTGTCGATATGGTGCGAGTGAATGGTTTAGCGTGTTTATCGAGGGATGAGAAGTTCTCACTGCATGCACGGGGTTGACACCTGATAACCCCGTATTGGTGCTAAAATTACTAACTCCCGCCTTCCTATTTCTACCTACGTGGCATTCTACATCTAGCTTTCTGAGGGCAAGGTCGCGAGACCAAACTTAGCTATAGATTGATAGTTTCTAGATAGGCTTTGCCATATTACATAAGCTCTTATCTTTGAGCATATTTATTGAGAAACGCATATTATGGAAGCGATTCTGGTAAGACTGTTTTAAGTGTTTTTATAGTATACATGTACGTGAAATGTTGCATTTGCTGAATTGAGCCGTTTAGCTTATCTGATAGATTTTCACCGTTGTTGTTCTTATATGTTTCAGGCTCAAAATAATAGTTTGATTCGTATATTGCGAACCTGGACGAATAAATAGTTTAAACCTGGGAAGTTTTGTGTGTTAAATCTTGCACCCGAGACCCGGTCATAAATGGCGACCCCGACGAGACACGAACTCGCAATCTTCTGATTCGAAGTCTGTAGTGGGAGTGTGTCACGGTTATGGATATCTAACAGGTAGATTGATGTTTTACTTGTAGATGGATCTTCTTGGAATATACTTGGATACATTGAGACTTGTATTTTAATCCCATTTTCATCTAATTTTGAACTCAATGTACCAGTGTTAGTTGTTCCAGATACCGCATCTAATTTAGTTAGTCCTGTCATTATTGGCACAAATGTAAGTCAGCTGCTGAAAGAGAAGCACCTGCAACCGAGACACCTGCATCATGGCAGATAGTATTTGACTCTATTGCATGCCAGCCTTGTATGGTACGGTCAACCAACAAGCAAGTAGTCGAGATTGGACCATACGACACTTAATGACATAGCAAGGGGTGTGAGTCACGAAATAGGCAGTGTTGTGACGGAGAATATAGACTCCAATAGTGGCTAATAAGACCACATGTTGTGAAGTTGCCACAAACTGGAAATTGTGCGAAGGTGCCAGTTCATTTATGTAACATGACTGCAAAGTCAATATTCATAAAACCAAGATCCAATTTGTGCCAGATCAATGAAGTTAAGATTTTGGACAACTTAGCTTCTGAACTACCGGCAGCGACGGTGGACAAACAACCATCAGATGACAATTACGGACTTAAGATTGACGAAGTTAAGATTGACGAAGTCAATCTTACTCTAGATCAGCTACTTCGATTACGCCAAGTATTAGGCAACTGGAAGAGTATCTTTTCTACAGGAGTTACCAATATTGGTCATACTAATCTTGTAAAACATAAGATTGTACTAACTGATAACACACCATTCAAGCAACCTTACAGGAAAATACCGTCTGCAATGTATGAAGAGGTGCGGCAATATTTAAAGGAGATGCTTGAATGTGGTGCTATACGAGATTCCGACAGTCCCTATTCTTCTAACGTGGTTCTTGTTCGCAAGAAAGATGGCTCTTTACGCTTTTGCCTAGACTTTAGGATGCTGAACGCCAGAACTAGGAAAGATAGCTACATGTTACCGCGTTTCGACAATACCGTGGATGTATTAATCTGATCTCGTTACTTTTCGAAATTGGACCTTAGATCATCATATTGGCAGGTTGAACTTGAAGAGGAGGACAAGGCCAAAACTGCATTTTCAGTCGGCAACTTTGGATTTTACGAATGCAACCGTATGCCATTCGGACTATGTAACAGTGGCGCTACTTTTCAGCGTCTAATGGAAAAGTGCATGGGCGAGCTACATCTTCACAAATGTCCAGGCCCTCCTCTGGGCATCGCCAATGGCGCCAATGGCGAAAGAAAAAAGAAAATAGCTCTAAATTTCAAACTTTGGCGAAAGTGTTTGGCGACATCGAAATTGCCAAAAAGCCAAACTTGTTTAATTTCTCTGCTGTAATCGGCCTGTTACAAATAGACCTCAACCCTAATCACCGTGATGAGTGTACATTGAATGTAGTCTAAAACAACACAATAACCAATTGATACCTACCCTGCACGAACACTTAACATTAAATAAACAAACAAAGCTGATAACCTTTAGTGTTCCGGTAATTAACTTAATCCCTAAATAACATCTGATGACTGTCGTTTTCGCCTCGGTGGGTAAACAAGTCTCTCATGCAACACCTTGCAACCATAAGTATTACACCACTGAATAATATCTAGCCAATCAGGTTCTAACCAATCAAACACAAATTAACACCTCATTAATTTACATATTGTACATGATTGACTATATCCACGTGACATTTGTTTTGTTTTTGTTCATTCATAATTTCGAGGTGTCTGAATCTGGATTTCGCAAAAAAAATGCAAACATTTTACACAAAACACTGGTTTATTAATCAGTTTCCAGGAGGTTTTATGTGTATTTCATTGGCAAAATATGTTTTTAATGTATATGGCAGTTCATCTTTTCAAAATAAATTTAAAAAGACGTAAAGATAAGCGAATGTCATGGGTTTTCGCGGTTCCGGAAATACAAAAAAATGGCAGGTTCTGAACTTGTTACTGATATAAAGGCCTACCTATACATCTTAAACAGTCAAATGAAGCCTCTATGTATGATTCCTGCTGTCATTAGGTTCAGCTAGTTGATTTAAGCAAACATGCGATGCAGAAATTTTCCAGATATTGGGAGTTCGAAAAATTATATATAAATAATTTTTATTAATATTGTTTGGTTTTATTCATTTCATTCCTTAGTGTCCAGATATAAACCAAATCTCATATTTTCACATTTAAAATACATTTATACAGAAAACTCTAGAAGAAATATGGCTTGAGCCAAATGGCTCCAATTTCTCCAATTTGGCTCCAACTTTTTTCATTTGGCGCAAGTGGTTGCGCAAGAAAAAAATTGGCCAGAGGAGGCCCTGAATGTCTTGTATTTATTGACGATATTTTAATCTTTTCCAAGACCTTCGAAGAACATATTCAACGGTTAGAGTCTGTTTTTCAACATTTGGATTATTATGGATTGAAATTGAAACCGTCGAAATGTGATCTCTTTAAAACATCAGTTTCATACCTTGGACACATAATTTCTGAAGAAGGGATTGGGACTGATCCTGCGAAGACTTCTGCTATTTCAGATTGGCTTGTCCCGATGAATATCACCAAACTTAGAACTTTCCTAGGAACTTCGGGGGTATTATCGTCGTTTCATAAAGGACTACGCCAGGATAGCTCAGCCGTTAAACAAGCTATTGGAGGGTCAAGCAACAAACAAAAAGGCCAAGAAAGGGAAAAAGAAGGCGAAGAAACCTGTCGAATGGACATGGGGCGAAGCCCAACAGACAGCCTTCGACACTTTGAAGCAGCAGTTGATGAAACCACCAGTTTTGGCATATGCCGATTTCTCGCAGCCCTTTATTGTCCACACTGATGCTAGCAGTGTTGGACTCGGAGCCATTTTGCTGCAAAATCAAGTTGGAGCTGAACGGGTCATTGCCTATGCTAGCCGAGGACTTCGTGCCAGCGAGCGCAATTACCCAGCGCACAAGTTGGAGTTTCTCGCGCTGAAGTGGGCCGTGACAGATAAATACCACGACTACCTCTTTGGATGTGCCGAATTCGAGGTGTTAACCGATAACAATCTGCTGACATATGTCATGTCGACAGCGAAGCTGGACGCCACAGGTCATCGTTGGATTGCAGCCTTGTCAGCATATAACTTTTCGATTAGTTATAAACCAGGCAAAAAGAATACTGATGTAGATGGGCTCAGTCGTCGACCACAGCTCTTCACAGACATAGTCAAGGCCATCTGCTTATCAGTAACCATCAAAGTTCCGTTGGTGGAGAGCTGGTTCTCAGTTGGCCACTGAGGACATAGCGCTAACTGACAACTTTCGCCAGGTGGATCTGAGACGAGAGCAAGCCAAGGACACAACTATAACCAGGGTGATGGAACTCCTGAGATGCAATTCTCGAAGGGAGGAGGAGAGTTTACCAGTACAGAAGCTCCTTAGAGAATGGAGAAGGCTCTACATAGAGGATGGAGTTCTGTACAGAACTGCATCTCAGGATGGTCAGGATGTAGAACAAGTCGTCATTCCAGAAGCCTACAGGACAATAGCCTTCAAAGGGATTCATGACGATATGGGGCACCCTGGAAAAGACAAGACTTTGTAGATGGCTCGGCAAAGGTTTTATTGGCCTGGATTAGAAAATGACATCACCAGAAGGATTGAAAACTGCAAGAGGTGCATCTGTAGGAAGACACCAGTGAAACCGGTCGCGGAGCTTGTACCCATTTTAACTTCGAGGCCTATGCAGCTGGTCTGCATGGACTTTCTATCCTTGGAGACGTCCAAGGGGGGTTACGAGGACGTGCTGGTCATCACTGACCATTTCACCAGATACGCCAAGGCAATCCCTTGCAGAAACCAGATGGCAAACACAACAGCCAAGGCGCTGTACGAGAACTTCATAGTTCATTATTCCTTCCCAGAGCAACTGCATAGCGACCAAGGCCGAAACTTTGAGTCAAGGGTCATTAAAGAGCTATGCAAGTTAGCGGATGTAAGGAAAAGTCGAACTACGCCATACCATCCGATGGGTAATGGAAGTGCCGAAAGGTTCAACCGGACTCTTCTTGAATTGCTGGGAACACTACAAGAGGACCAGAAGAGTGACTGGAAGACATATATCCCTTCTCTGGTTCAAGCATACAATTCCAGTAGGAATGAGGCTACTGGTTCCTCACCACACTTCCTGATGTTTGGGTGGCACACACGCCTGTCCATAGACACCTATCTTGGAACAGGACCAGGAAGTGAAGAAGCCAAGTCCCCAGCAACCTACATCTCCAAACTTAGGAACAAGATGAAATATGCATACAAAGTCGCAGGAGATGTAGCAAAGAAGAGAGCCGACATAAACAAGCGAAACTACGACAAACGGATTACAGAGAACAAGCTTGAGATTGGGGATATAGTGCTAGTAAGGAAAGTACATCTCCAAGGCAGACAGAAGCTTGCAGATAAACGGGAGAGAGACCCATATTTGATTCTGGACATTCCAGACAGAGATGTGCCTGTCTTCAGAGTCCAGTTAGAGACTGGCAAAGGTCCTGTCAGAACCCTGCACAGGAACCTTCTTCTGCCCTTCGTGTCGATTCCACCGACAGAACCCATAGAAACGACAGCTACTCTTCATCGCAAAAAGGAGACGAAACCAGCTGCACGCCCTATGGTTGAGACTGTTTCGGGATCGGAATCGAGCACGTCAGAAGACAGTAGTGACAGCCAACCTTATATCGTGCCCCAAAGAAGACATTCTTAAAGGATGGCTCGTCGCCAACCTGTGGTCAGAACCCCTCCCGATAGAAACCGGACTACAAACCCGTTAAATGGAGGCGGTACCATTAGGTCAGAGGTAACCAGCAATAGGGAGCTGTTGGACGCAAGTCGAAACACTTCTGGTGACAGAACTGTGGATTTCACGGCTAGCAGGATTTCTTCAGTTGCTGACCGAACGCTAGATGTTGGTACTCAAACCACTGGCGTTACAGTGAAACAGTTCTTATGGGAGAACCAGGGTCATCATCGGAATGACAATTTCCGAAATCAGAGTGATCAGCCGCGGGCAACCACAGTCGCGGATAGTAGGCGGTCACCTATCGACCAAGTTCCCATACCAAGAATCAGCCCAAGGAGACCAGTTAGGCAAAGACGACCACCCGACCGATTTGGAGAGTGGGCATTGTAGCGAATCTAAGAATTTCTATTATTTTTCAGATTTCATTTCCCTCCAAGGTGGCCTGTTCCATTACATTTTTTTATTTTGTTACGTGTAGACAGAATATAATATGTTTTGTTATTTCTTATCGGTTAGCTTTACTCATTGTAAATTGTAGAAGCGATAAAGATACCGATTAATGAAATACATATTTTCCTTTCAGGTGACCGAATGGATTTAATAATGCATCAGAATAGAAGAAAGTTGTTTATTTTGCTCGTTAATACAAAACCTTGTAGTTTTTCAGAGCAAAGCAGAATAAATTCACATTTATTTTGTAGGTGTTCTGAATATCCTTAGTGTCATTTGTATATACATGTAGATGTATTTTAATATTTTAGCTCATGACTGTCCGGAATATGGGTATCTTCTGTCAAGGCAACCACCTATGTTTTAATTTTCATCAGGGTTTCCCCCAGGATCATAAGGCATGTCGCATGCAACATGCCTTCCTGGAAAAGAAAGGAAAAACAACATGCCTTCATCAGAGCAAAATGCCTTAAGATTTTCTTAATTTTCATGAATAACAGATTTAAAAGAAGAAAAATAAAATTTCTATGGTGATTCTTGTTCCTTTTGCACAAAAATCATAGAAGTATGTTATTTTGCCATTTTGCCATTAATAGGCACTTTTTTCTTCAAGCCCAGTTTGGTAAATGTAATGTCAGAACAACATGCCTTCACAATTTTCTGGGGGAAACCCTGTTCATAATACTTTTAGGGCATTAACTACTCTGTGTTAATAGGTAGTAAGGCAATATGAGTTGCTCCCCTTAACAAGGATTGATGAGACAAGGTTTTACGAGTTGTCTCCCTTGGAGAAGCAACAACATCATTATATTCTTTGTATCAGTCCATAGGGATTACCATGGAATACACTGGAAATACCAGGAGGTATTTCAAGACAGTGGGGGAATGTGTAACCGAGTGGTTATAAAGTGTTTTGATGATAAGATCAATTGTTTTAACTATATTTATATGCTAAGCTGGCAAGTGCTCGTACTAACTGTTTCGTGGTGTACTATGTTGCGTACTGTGTTGTCTCTGTGTTTATTCTGTGTCGATATGGTGCGAGTGAATGGTTTAGCGTGTTTATCGAGGGATGAGAAGTTCTCACTGCATGCACGGGGTTGACACCCGATAACCCCGTATTGGCGCTAAAATTACTAACTCCCGCCTTCTTATCTCTACCTACGTGGCATTCTACATCTAGCTTTCTGAGGGTAAGGTCGCGAGACCAAACTTAGCTATAGATTGATAGTTTCTAGATAGGCTTTGCCATATTACATAAGCTCTTATCTTTGAGCATATTTATTGAGAAACGCATATTATGGAAGCGATTCTGGTAAGACTGTTTTAAGTGTTTTTATAGTATACATGTACGTGAAATGTTGCATTTACTGAATTGAGCAGTTTAGCTTATCTGATAGATTTTCACCGTTGTTGTTCTTATATGTTTCAGGCTCAAAATAATGGTTTGATTCGTATATTGCGAACCTGGACGAATAAATAGTTTAAACCTGGGAAGTTTTGTGTGTTAAATCTTGCACCCGAGACCCGGTTATATAGATTTGTCTGAAAAATTAGTTTATGTTTACATAAGTGACGGAAAGTGGCCCCGACGAGTATAATTTATGTTATTAAATTATGTTGAATATATGCGGGTTTTTTTGTTATTCTTTAATAAATTGCATGAATGCAATTAGACTGAGCAATATTTAAGGAATTTCAGTTATTTTCACAGGAATTTAGACAGAATTTCATGAGTAAATATATAGAAACAGGCCAGTATTCAGTGCAATACCAAACGGAATATAAAGTTAAATACATGTATTATGTACAATTTATTATAGAGAAGTTATTTAAAATAGTATTACATTCAGAAATATGGGAGGATTTACACTATTCTTCTTGAAAGGGACTTGTAACATTAATGTAAGTTTGTTGCATTTTTAAACAAAGGCAGTTTAAGATGTTTTTTAAGACATAACTCACATAAATGTTTCAAATGCCTCTCAATATTAGATATTTAAGTAAACATGACTAGATAATTATTTCATGATGAGTTTAATACTATTGATACTAACATGCGAATAAGGCACTTGCATATGCATGATTTCTTGTTAAAATTGAAACACAAACACAGACCGATCTGACAACTCATTCCAAATGAACTTAGTTTATGAGTTTAAATGTATGATATTTATTAGACAACTACTATGTTATAAAAGTGTGGTCCGTGTCATCCTAAAACGTGGTCCGTGTTGTCCTAACTGTGGTCCGGGTTGTCTGGTCCGGGATGTCCCATGGTCCGTGTTGTCCCTATACCGAAGCAAGCAATGTCGATTTCGAAACAACACAACACAACTTTTCGCGAAAACCTATGACTCGTAAATTGTATTGAAAATCTTCCAAAATAAAACATGCTTTGACAAGACAACTATTAAAATACAACGGCATATCTTACTAGCTTCTATGAGCGAAACAAAGCCATGAGTTTCTTGTCTGTTCCGTAGTTTAAGACGTTCAACTATGGTCTTCTTCCAGTTGTCAGAATTATTCGCCATTTTCCATATTTTGACAGCTAGCTTTAGTTTCGAAGAAAGTTAATGTCGCAAATTTGGTATTTTATCAGTGTTTAACGTATTTTTTTTATAACTATATATCCTATAAGATGACTCTGGGCACAATTTAAGAATCATAAAATGATAGACTATGACAAGAAATACGAATATAATATAATCTATGAATTCGAGTATGAGGCCTATTTCTAAATCGAAAGTACTTCCTGATTTGTGTATTGTGCAGCAAACCTAAATAAACAACGGATGACAGTCGGTGAAATTAGTTGCAAGTGGTGATATATTTCAATTCAAAACCACAGTATGTATTTTGTTTTTGTGGAATTTGATTTATTGAATAACTTATATACTCGTCGGGGGCCACTTTCCGTCACTTATGTAAACATAAACTAATTTTTAAGACAAATCTATGTATCCTGACAATTTTTGCTCTATTTTCTATTAGGCCAAATAAAATTATACCTGAGTTGACTGTAACCCGACCGACCCGCTGAAAACACCCCCGACTCGTTTTTATTTTATTGAAAAAAAAAAGAAAAAAAAAAAATGTTGAAAAAATAGTAATGTTCATGAGATCACGGTGCAATTTTCATTTTCTCTGTGCGGTTTTGAAAGCGTGTGAATTTTACGGTATACTGTGCACAGGACTGGTATAAAACAGTCAAAATGGCGTCTCCCAGTGCTGTTTTGGCTGTACAGTTTCAAAAATGTCAGCACATGGAAGCGCTAATGTTATGTTGTGCACTCTCCATAAAGAATCGATTGTTGAATTGTTTGACAAGTACCACAAACAGGTCGGTAAATGCCCCGAGTTCCAGGCCACCTGTCGTAAGTTTGTTTCTAAAACAGTAATATTAATGAGCATATGTTTACTTGCTTCTCAGCACTAAGCATTGGTATCGACTACTACTGCATTATTACTTCTTGAAGAAGTATGCCGTTCCATAATAATTTTCTGAACTCAACCTCAATATAGGCTCATAATAACTAACATGAGAAATTTATAAATATTTATTACTTTCTGATGTTAGAGAAGTAATATACATGTAAGTCAACACTTTTACAAAACTATTCAAATGGTCAATTAACACATTTTGACATAACTTTGAATATTTTTTCAGCTGTCTGGGAGGCAAGAACTGCTCTTGGTTACATGTATGTCAACCTCAGAATTTGACTACACCTGTGGGTCCCCCATCCTTCCTGACGGTCATATACCGGTATTCAGGAAGAGCACGGAAGTTAAGTCACTCATAACTGGAGATCACACTGTATGGAGCTGGACTGATCCCAGCCGACTCATGTACTCATTGCTGTTGGAGCTGACCCTCTTTCGGACTTGCGGAAAACATTTAAAACTGTTTTACCCCTTTGTAATAATAGCAAGTGTTTGGGAAAAGAGCCAGTTGTTACCAGGTCTTTTGGGAAACAATAAAACATACACAATTTCATATTGTTATCTATTGTAGTTTTTAAAATACCACATTTTCCCATTCATCAAAGCTCATCGCCACCTTAAATGTAACTTATCCAAAAAATAAAATAAAAAAATATAATAAAATAAAATGCCTACCTACCTACCCAATTCTTTTCAGCAATGTTACAGTAAACACAGGTATAATTTTATTTGGCCTTAGGTTACCTCTTCCTGGAAATTTGATACCAAAGAATTTTGTTTTATATAAATTATCGAAGTGGCACGTGACCTGTGTATAAATAGACTAAAACTGAGAAATCATTTTGTTTACAAGCCCAGTTTCCGTCATGTATTTTATCGAGTGATAGATTCAACTAGGTCAAGATACAGTAAACATTTATGAATTAGAAACTTGTTTGCAAGTCTATTCAACAATTTCATTGTAAAAATGGTATGTTTGCATTTTTCCATCAGTCACCTCGATCTTTATAACAATGCGCCTGGAATCGTCAATGTAAAACAATTTTACCCTGTAAAGATGGGTAACTATGTAAATCAAACAGATACAGGTTGTACGAGTTGCTGCTCTTTGGTGAACCTAAATAATCACGGTCTATTTAACTGCGTCCACTGAAGAGTGATAAAATTATGACGTCATTACGGTGTTATTTTTTTAATTGTTTATTATGCGGCAGTATGCGCGCGCATCCCCAACGCCACATAAGGAAGTAAATACATTTTTCGGAGAAATCCCTTTCGTTTTTGTGCCCCTTATTTACTTTTTGGTTGTTTTTCCTGTTTCCAATCTTCAGTTATAAACGTCTGACAATAAGTGACATCGCGTAAGTAATTTGCAGTGTAAAAACGTTTTTTAAATGAGAATGACGGAAACTGGGATTGGACGGAAACTGGCCTCTGACGAGTACACATCACCCATTTACAACTTATGATAAAAACTTAAATTTGTGCAGATTTATAACCATAACTACGATGGCCCATTTGGCTCACATTTACTTCACTTCTATTTCTTGACTTCCGCATTCCGAATTCCGCATTTCGTAGTAATATTTGCCAGCGCTATATATCACCAGTGGTCCCCATCTGGTTGACGGGGGTAGAATACAACCACTGCAAACACACCGTCACATGAAGAGGGGGTAGGACCCCCACCCCCACCCTTTCCCCCATTCATATTGTCATTTTTTGTTCATGCTCATTAAAGGTCTTCATCATGACCCCTGCATTGTTTCAGGTGCCATCTCGCTCACATCACTAAGAGCAGTGGCAGAAAAACAATAAACATGGCTCCAACTTAAATAGAGTGTCTACAATAGAATAGCAGCATTTCTGTAGTTCAGAATGAGAAGGTCCTAGGCCCTTTCTCCATATTTTATCTCGATGTACATGGAGGATGAGCCTGGCATGTCCATGCATGTTAGGCGCCATATAACCTTTCATGTGTTTGTGCGCCTTAAAACCCAGTTCAATTCAATATATCACTAGTGGATCCAGAATGATATATAAACTCAGAGTGGATCACTAGCGGATCCAGAGGGAAGCCAGTGTGGGCTGGACTGACTGAGATTTTCTAAATTATATAAGATATATTATATTAAGCCCCCTACACCACCACCACACACCCGTGAAAAGTCGCAAATGTTTAGTTTTTATTGTTAAAACATTTGGTCTAAGTTAGACTCTCTCCCCACGCCGCGAGGTAAAATACTGGATCTGCGTATGTTGGTCTATCAAACTCAAGTTAAAAAATGTTTTGCTTTTTTAATTATGTTATTTTTAAGTTTTGGGTATTTATTAAAGCTTATTCGCACCACTTAGATTTTAAGAGAAGGTAATGGCTTCTCCTCAGAGAGAATGAAAAAACAAAAAGCAAAAAATAAGTTGTTATTTTCATATTGGAACTAATAATAAATAAGAGTATTTTTGAAAAGCTTATACTTTATATTGAAGATTATAGTATGAGTAATACAAAGGAAAAGCAGATACTCAAGTAGTGTATATTTATAGGGTATAATAATATATATGTTTATGGTGTATTTATACAAAGAATACACGGATACTCGGGTTATAGGTAATTTAACTTAATGTTATGGGGTTTATATAAGTAATAAAAATAGGTTTATATAGTAGTAAAAATACAACAATCGTGGTCACTGGCAATATTCATACACTTCTATACATACACTTTTATATTACATGGTTATTAGATATAAAATATAAGAAGTAATTGCGTCTTTAAAGGTGAAATATGGCGTGTCTTTTGAGCATATATTCGGAAATATATATATATAATACACAAACTGTTCAAATCTTACACTTATTGGTTGTCCCGTTTTCTCACAGTAGCCACTTTTATCTCATAGCGCACACGCTTCGAGTTTCGCCCTGGTAAGTGTCACGTGATCCTGTGACGTCAGTGCCAGGGGTCACGTTTTACATAGACTTGTATAGGGAAAAACCTAAAAAATCTTCTACGCTGACCACAAAGCACACAGCTCTCATATATTACATGTAGCCCTGGGGTCACATTTGGCTCTGCCCAAGATGTTACTCTCTAGCACCTTCATTTTGTACTTGATCTTTACCAAACTTTGTCAGTGTCTTAAAATGTCTATAGCAATGTTGTTTTACACAACAGAGCCCACATTTCTTGAACAATCTTAACCAAACTTGCACAGATTGTATATGACCATAAGATTTCGAAGAAGTTCGATAATGTGCCTGTACTCTGGTATCGCTTTAGGGCCATCTTGGCCCTCTTGTATTGGTTCAAATTAACTCAGGTGAGCGATATAGGGCCATCATGGCTTTCTTGTTTCCTTCTGTGGACGGTAAACGGACCCGTTCCCAATCGCCAAAAAATAGCATTTTTCCCAATTTTGAGTAAAAAAAAAAAAATTAAAAAAAATCCAGATTTTTCTTCCCAAAATTGTAAAATGTTTTAGAATAATCTTCTTAATAAAGTTTTTTACCAGGGTTTTCGACGTTTCTTCTGCTTTTCTGTGTAAATTGAAAAAAATACAATTTTTTTTTTTTCCAATTCTGAGAAAAAACGCGCGTTTTTTTTTCCAATTTTGAGAAAAATCACGTGTTTTTTCCCAATTTTGAGAAAAATCACGTGTTTTTTCCCAATTTGACCGGTCACGGACCCATTCCCAAAATGGTGAAAAAAAACGCTGTATTATGGTAATTTGATATGTTTGGTCTGTTTTCGATCTGTATATCAGGTGTAAGTATACATGAGTAAGTGTACTTACTAACTGTCTATATCGTGCTCATAATACATTTGGCTATTTAAATCATACTAGTAATTTTCTGTCTTTGTGCGCGACAATTAGAGCTCGCATATCATGTGATATGTCCGTCTTGTGCAATACGCGTCTGCCCTCGGCGGTATTACACCGCTCAAGTAATTGCAATAAACAGGAAATGTATCATAAAACTAGGTTTCCCTAAATGGTGCATGCTTTTGTGATATACCGACGTATGTACCCTTATTAGGCTGTACTTCAATAGTGCACCGCAGTATTTGATTCGTCTGTATTGATATTTGGGGGCAGTGGAGACTAGAGAGCGTGTCATATTGCAAACACCGCTCCTAGAGTGTTTGGTGTTGATGGAGACTTAATTAATACTATAGAAATTATGGTGCCGAAATTATATGCTGTTTCATTTATTATTGTTTTTATTCATTTTTTTTATCAATTATGGATAATATCTAATAAATATATTTGTTCCATGTCTACTTATCGGCAAAGAAATCTGACGCTCGTATTTAGACCAGGTCCATTCATTCGGAATATACTACATTTCGCGGTTATTGTGTATGTACCAAGATATTGCAGTGTTGCGGGTAACTTACTGTCAGATTTCGATGAAAACCTTGTTTACGTTGTTTTTTTTTGTTTGTTGTTGCTGTCAGTGTATAAATACACTATTTTGTTAGATTAGTGAATAGTGTAATGAACCGCTGAACTTCGTTACGAATGACATGACACGATAGTCTTTACAAGCTCTCCATTTGCACCTGCACCGCGTTCGACTTCATCATCAGTTGATGAATCCGATGTATTTTCGTCCTCAGACACGTATTCTGGCTCAAGAAGCGTAAGTTTGCACATTGTGTAACCATCTTATCACGGGCATTTCCTCTGACTCAGTATCATGATCGCTTAATTCTCACATTTTCACACAAGGTATACTGTTTTGCGTTCAGTCCCAATGTAAACAAAAATAGTTTGTTCCCATTGACGTCACTTCCGGTAATTCGCGCAAGAGTTTTTCTCCTTAGATTTTTTTCGATATTTTAGCAATGCCTGTTAGCCTGTTCGATTTTTATCTTTAAAAACATATTTTCACTGAACATACATCAATGGCATAGTAAAAATAGTATTTATAATGATATTTAGTACTTAAAGACATATCAAAAGCGGATTTGTTGATTTAAGACCAAGTTCTGCTTTAATAGTAACACTGAGATTTCACAACACACATACATACACGTGCACGCATAAATTATTATTATTATTATTATTATTAATAATAATACTACTATTATTATTATTATTATTATTATTATTATCTTACTACTTACTTTTAAATGCGGAATTCGGAAGTCAAGAAATGGTTATGTGTGTGAGTGGTGTAGAAGTAGTAGTAGTAGTAGTAGTAGCAGCAGTAACATTAGGATTAGGAGTAGTAGTAGTAGCAGTAGTAGTAGTAGTAGTAGCATTATTATTATTAGTGTAGTTGTAGTAGTGGTAGAAGTAGTAGTAGTAGTAGTAGTAGTAGCATTAGTAGTAGTAGTAGTAGTAGTAAGAGATCTAGTAGTAGTAGTAGTAGTAGTAGTAGTAGATCTAGTAGTAGTAGTAGAATTATTATTAGTAGTAGTTGTAGAAGTAGTAGTAGTAGTAGTAGTAGTAAAAGTAGTAGTATTAGTAGTAGTAGTAGATCTAGTAATAGTAGTAGCATTATTATTATTATTTTTTGCGTTGTTTTTTTCATTCTCGCTGAGAGCCATTACCTTCTCTTAAAATCTAAGTGGTGCGAATACGCTTTAATATATACCCGAAAGTTAAAAATAACTTAAGTAAAAAAGCAAAACATTTTTTAACTCGAGTTTGATAGATGTGATCCAAGGATCCACACAGGCGGTCCAGGATTTTACCTCGAGGCGTGGGGAAAGAGTAACTTAGACCAAATGTTTTAACAATAAAAACCAAACATTTGCGATTTTTCACGGGTGTGGAGGTGTGGTGGTGTCCCCCGCTGGCTTCCCTCTGTATCCACTAGTAATCCACTCTGAGTTCACACACCACTCTGGGTCCGCTAGTGATATATAGCGCTGGCAAAAATTACTACGAAATGCGGAATTCGGAATGCGGAAGTCAGGAAATAGAAGTGAAGTAAATGTGAGCCAAATGGGCCATCGTACATAACAGTTCTATTTGTAAACACTTCTACTTCTTTTGTTTGAATGCTGCAGTCAGTTTCCAAGCCTGGGTAGAGATAATGTTACCAGCCTACCATGTACCCGACCCTCTATTACCCACGGATACCTGGATACTCTCTTACGGTTATTTCCTATGGATTTAAAGACATGATGTATTGTTTTTGTGACTTTTTTCGAACACTTATGCCTTTTTTCAAGATTTACCCATCTTTAGATGTATACTCTTAATCCGAGCCTTCTATGACCTTACCAGCCTTTTTTACGATTTTGATATTTCATCTGGCTAAAAAGCCACACAATTTTTTTTTTTTTTAAAAAAAGGCTTTTAGGGTCAGAGAAGGCTGGGATTAGTATACTCTGTGAAATACATTTTTGAGATAATTAAAGACACTTTGTGATTTTACATTCCCACAGAAGTGTGATTTGAAAAAAAAGGCTTTTAGGGTCAGAAAAGGCTCGGATGTAAGTAAGTGTGATTGTTCCCAATTAAATTCTAATCAAACATTGCTGAAACTTTTGTCTCTAGAAGGCATATTTTTGGCTTAGGAGGTGGAGTTAATTACCATGATTGACTAATTGCGCTAATTAAACCACACAGTCACATGACTTACAGGTTGGGTTCACAACAGATCATTATACTGTCACTTATCTGGGTTAATTGTCTGTGAACTTTTTAATACAAATTATTTTAGTATTTTGCTATAGAACTGAACTTATGTTGCGCTTTTATCAAAGGAATTAGTGCAAGCAAAATTTATTTGTAATATTTGGTACTTGGACTCGGTAGTTTATGCAAGAAATAAAATAAATAACTATTTATCTAACATGGTTTATGAAAATACTCAATGCTGATTGGCTATTGAGCAGTTTTTGAAAAAGCTATAAAAACCTTAGACGTCATGTCCTTCAACCGTTAGAACGTCATTTTAAACGATTTTCAACGTCGCAAAACATCCAAAACGACGATTACGTTATTTTAAGGCAACGTTCAAACAACGCATTGAACTTGTTAGAAACATGATAAAGCTGTATATTTTCTTTGTTTGGTGCTGAGAGATGGATGTACAATGTAAGTTGTGAGAATGTGTTTGTATTATGCTCAATCTCTCGAAAATGTGTATATAAAATACATAACAATCCATGTCAGCAGGGAGTAAGTATACAGGGAGGAGAAACGGATCGTTTTGCCGTTGTATGTTGTCGCACGTGTGTTTCACTACTTCGTGAAAATGACTACTTTCAGTTGTTTCACGCGTTTGTGAAAAACAGCCAATTCTTATAAATTATTACACTTACAAACTCAATAAAGGTGCGAAATGTAAACATAAGTATTATTTATTGACAGTGTCCTCTGATACAGAGCGTGTATTTGTTTGCATGTATAAAACCACATTTTACCAGACGGTTCCATGTAACAAAGATGGCGCCATTGTGCGCCAAATAAAAAATGGTGACAGTGTATAGCGCTATTGCAAACGAGATACAAGACTACGGGTTATTTAGGCATTAATAATAACAAAAGGTGAATAGCAGACATATTTATCTTTGTCAAGAAGGTAATTTCATGGTGGTGATTATAAGACAAAGCCTAAAAAGAGGTGATGAAAATGTGCCTTTTGAGACATATTTATCTTTCCCAAGAAGGTAATTTCGTGATGTTGATTATAACAAAAAGCCGTAAAAAAAGAGGCTGTAAAAACTGCCTAACCTGAGATGTTGGCAGAAATTTTAACTTTTCAAATGTAACCCGCTTACGATCGATTTACCTGTATCGATAAAATAGTAAATGGCGGCGTTCTAGTGCGACAATATAAATCGATAAACTAGAGCGTTTATGAACCCGTTTCTCCTCCCTGTATACTTACTCCCTGATGTCAGATGAAATAAAATATTTCCAGCAAGTTTATATTGTGCGAGATCAAAACCTTGTGGTTGGGACTTGAAACACATCGAAACAGCGAGCCTACGACCCTTGGTATCGATGATCTTCAAGTCCCGCCCACCAGGTTTTGATCTGGGACAATATAAACCCGCTGGAAATATTTTATTTCTTAAATTACTGCCTTCTTCCATTGATTGAAGACCTTAAAGACACATTTCGAGCCTATTTTATTTGGGGGTGGGGGGTGGGGGAGAGAATTTCTATAGGTAACTATAAATCACTGTTAGCCAAACAATTTCATGAGCAATGTGTGATATTTAATTTTTCTTCAGATTATGAGGCACCCAATAAAGCATTTGTGACCAGTACACATAATAACACATTAAAGAATGTTGTATATTTATTGTGTTGTGCTCTGATTTTTGGTCTAAAAACAATTAAGAAATACCAGATAAGTTTTATATTCAAAAGCTAAATTATGAACATATATTTCTTCATTAAAGTAAATTACAAAGTGTTGTTAAGCTATTCTTACCCTCAATATAGCAATGCTATACAAATAAAAAACTAAGAGCGGGCTTCAATTTATATACCCGAGTTGATCAGCCATGAAGTGTGCTGGCTGTAAATATTCAAGCTTCCCGTGCTTTTTCAATGACCAAGTAACGTTGGGAAATGTGTCTTTAAACTTTGATTTTGATGATTGTATGCTTTGTTAAGCAAAGGTGAGATGTAAGAAATATGTTCCTTTGTACATTCAGGGCTCCGGAAATATGGTTGCCAGACGCCACGGGCAAGTGGGTTTTGGGTGCGGGCAGGTGACCTTCGTACATCTGGTTGTCCGTCACTTGCCCGATGGACGTTTCATTATTAGATAAAAATCAAGGAAAAATTTGCCTGGACTGTGAAGTTTGCTGATAATTGCGTAGTAATTAACCACCCGTCGCTTTCGCCGCGAGCAATTACTGATCAGTGTCATAAAACTGACCTGTTAAAGCTGACCCGTGTTGTTCGTTATTGTTTAATCCCTCCCACTTGACAGTTTATCAAAATTTGATTGGCCGAGGAACGCTTGGGGTGCAATCTTCAGTTGAAGACGGGCGTTTTTTAGAATGCGTATACCGTGTGAAATATACCCCCGTAACGAGCCCCTCTATGCAGGAAGTAAGTCACGCGCCAGATTAGTGTGAAATACACATCAGTGTGTAAATCAGTTATTGAGATGGTGTTGTCGCTTTGTATGTCGGTCGGTGTGTCGTAGGTAATATTCTGTTCAGTAATTAAAAATCATGACGCAACACTTGACCTAGTACTGTATCCATATTATCCAATCAAATAACCGATGTATTTTTATCAGCCAATGAAACAACTCCCGTTCACTACCACGTGGTAAAGTGAAACAATGGCGATTCAATCAAACCAATTTGTAAACAAGTAGGGCAATTAAACGATTGTGGCAATTTGACGGCGTTGTTTGATGGGCAAAGAGACTATCGACGCATGTCGTAATGAATAGGTGTGCATCTGTTTTTATTTCAAAATGCCATGTTTGTTTTGAATGAATCCGAGATCAATGACGGAATGGCGTGTTTTTGTTTTGATCAAATTTGCCATTGTATCCAAGATGTGCTTCGACCTTGGCTAATTTCGATAATTATTCGAAGAATCGCAATTTGGCATCTCAAAAGATATTAGCAAAAAAACAACTACAGTATCAGTCAGATTTAGGCATAAACCGTGCTAATAATTTCCAACACTTAAGAATTATCTACATGAATTATATAACGAAAGTGAAAGTAGGAAAAAAGTTCTGTTTGACCTAATGCATCATTTTTTTCATTCTTTTTATCTGGTGTAGTCTATAACAAAAGTAAAAGTAGAAGTAGAAAAAAGTTTTGTTCGACCTAATGTATCTTTTTTTTTTGTTATCTGCCTGCCCTTTTGTAATTACTGCACTAGGAGCAAGCATCTTGTACATCTTAATTCCATAGGCATTAGAGTCTACCAATTTGGTACCAGGTTCATCAGCGATGTTATATCCTCGGGGTATCCCCACTGACACCCCACTCCCCCTCTCCCACCGGTGGAGTAAAACACTGATATGTGCATAATGGTAACAACCTGTAGCTCTGATCCTTCATAATTTAAGTCATTAATTTTACAATGAAATTATGTAAAAAAATATGACAAAAAAAACAGAGAGAGAAAAGGATTTAACTTAGCGTGCTGTCTCGACGTAGCTTAATTGTGGGGCAAGTGACTTTTGAAATCAGGGCAAGTGACATTTTGGGCAGGGCAAGTGGATTTTGAAAATCTACTTTCCCTGGGCAAGTGGATTTTCAAAATATTTCCAGACCCCTGACATTATTACTAGACTCAATACAAGGGTACTCACCTGGGTACTCGAGTACTGATCCCAGCCATACTCGTAGTCTTTCATTTACATTTGTCAGATGCAAACGGTTAAACATTTTATCCACTGGTGTCAAAGACCCTATGGCTTATAGTTTTATATGCCAATGGTCTGTCCATTTGTTATTTTGTCTGGTCATCTGTCTGTCTGTCACTTTTCCATTATTTGCCTTATATCCTAAACTAGCACCTAATCACCACCCACTGTTGGGAAATGTGTCTTTAAACTTTGATTTTGATGATTGTATGCTTTGTTAAGCAAAGGTAAGATGTAATAAATATGTTCCTGTGTACATTATTACTAGACTCAATACAAGGGTACTCACCTGGGTACTCGAGTACTCATCCCAGCCATACTCGTAGTCTTTCATTTACATTTGTCAGATGCAAACGGTTAAACATTTTATCCACTGGTGTCAAAGACCCTATGGCTTATAGCTTTATATGCCAATGGTCTGTCCATTTGTTATTTTGTCTGGTCATCTGTCTGTCTGTCACTTTTCCATTATTTGCCTTATATCCTAAACTAGCACCTAATCACCACCCACTGTTAAATCTGTACAGTTTAATCTTAGAAATTATTCATTAATTGCCTTCCTTGTTTTAGAATAGATTTTAAAATTAGTTTGTCCGCAGACTTGAACACACAACCTCTTAATTGACAATCAGACACTCTCACAATGAACTATTGGGGCTTCTTGAGAACAGTTCATGTTTAGTATCCTTTATCAAAATAAAATATTTGAATATACAGTCAAAACGCAGTGACACAATTCATGGGGACCCTGGTAAATTATTTGACACACTGTTATTTGCATTTTTAATTGTTCAGTGCTCAAAGAAAATTATTTTAAGAGACAGGCCCAGGGCTTGTTGCTTCTGAAAATGGACAGGCCACGATTTGAAATGGACAGGCCCTGATTTAAAATGGAAAGGTCCAATATTTTTTTCTTATTGGAAATGTGTCTTTATTCACTTTTATAACTTTTATAGCACACATTAATTTTGTTACGTATGTATTAAACAAGCTCAGAACCTCCTCTGACTATATTTTTCTTTTTGCTACCAATTTATGCTCCCTGGTCAGCGGACTTATTTACCATTTCGTTTAAAATATGATAGAATAGAATATTACATAGTAATTTATAACCAATTTAATGCAAAGGAGAATACTAGCACTTTTGCCAAACGATAATAATCAGAGCCGACTTGGTGAAACTGGAGCTAAACTTGGAGCCAAACAGTATATATATTTTTCTTTCCACCAACATGTATTTGTAAAGGACAGTTTTTCTTATTTGATTATGTAAAAAAATAAATAAAAAAAATAAATAAATAATATATCCGAAATTATGTACCATCCGAACTACTATGACACCTCACTTTTACGGCCCGAACATTTCACAAACATTCAATCGAAATACCGTCAATAACGAATTTTTTTCATGCATTAGTGTGTTTTTAATGACAAAAACGGTATTTCTTTTCACAAAGGAAAGAAAACACAACCCTAATAGCAGAATAATGAGTTTTATGTCAACAAACTGCCGACACGAAGCCAGGCTAAATATTCAAACTATTTCTTGTTTCAATTTTCAATGCGTGTCTAACACATTTTAATTACTTTATTGCAAGTGTTTTCACAGTTCACAATACACATGGGAGTATTTTGTCTTGAGGAACTTGAGCTTGAGATCCAGTAAAACTGATTTTTTGGTGTTTTTTTTAGACAGGCCCGACGGGCTCCTCGTCTGCAAAATGAGACAGGCCCGGAATGGATTTCGAGGAGCCCCGGGCGTCGGGCTATCCTATTTCTTGAGCACTGTTGTTTTACCATAGACTGACTGAACGTTTTTTTCATTTTGATGCAAATAACTCACTGGGATGAAATTGTAGATAAAACATTGCAACATATATTGTAAGAAGTCCACATACAAACACAGTCATGTTGTCACAAACTGGCACCTTGGGGCAGGCCTAAAAACTGACACAAATTGTAACATGCCCACCTACCAACACACTTTGTACCAGGTCTACAACCTGGCACGTTGTAGTAGGCCTACAAACTGGCATATTGTAACAGGCCTATAAACTGGCACATTGTAATAGGCCTACAAACTGGCATATTGTAACAGGCCTATAAACTGGCACGTTGTAATAGGCCTACAAACTGGCATATTGTAACAGGCCTATAAACTGGCACATTGTAATAGGCCTACAAACTGGCATATTGTAATAGGCATACAAACTGGCATATTGTAACATGCCTATAAACTGGAACATTGTAATAGGCCTACAAACTGGCATATTGTAATAGGCCTACAAACTGGCACATTGTAACAGGCCTGCAAACTGGAGCATTATAACAGGCCTACAAACTGGCACAATGTAACAGGCAATGGCATAATATTATTATAACAGGCACATAAAACAACACATATTGTAAACTCTTTGCCCACAGACCATCACATATTGTAAGAAGTCCACACACATAACACAGTCATGTTGTAGCAGACCCACAAACTGGCACACTGTAACAGGCCTACCAATGGGCACATTGTAACAGGCCTACCAACGGGCACATTGTAACAGGCACACAAACCAACACATATATGTAAGAAACCCACACACAAATGTAGTCATCCCACAAACTTGCTCATTGTAGCAGGCCTAGAAACAGACACAAATTGTAATATGCCCACTTACCAACACACTTTGTAATAGGCATAGAAACCAACACATTGTTACTGGGCTAGAAACTGACACATAATAACACAAAATCTAACAAATTGTAATATGCCCAGAAAGTGATACATAGGTAACAGGCCCAGAAACTAACATTGATGTAACTCAGTGGTGCTGGTGAGACTTGAACCTGGGTCCTTCAGTTTGATGATGTGGGCTGGGTCCTCCAGTTTGATGATGTGGGCTGGGTCCTCCAGTTTGATGATGTGGGCTAGGTACTCCAGTTTGATGATGTGGGAGACTTGAACCTGGGTCTCCAGTTTGATGATGTGGGCTGGGTCCTCCAGTTTGATGATGTGGGCTGGGTCCTCCAGTTTGATGATGTGGGTTTTTGAAAGTTGGTTTCAATATGATCTTGCAAGAGCTTGAAAATGAGCACAATTATAATGCATGCATTACAAAATATATCTGAGTAAAAACAACAAAGAGTGTTATTTAAATCAGCAATAACTATAATAAATGCTATCTGACTTTCAATAACTTTGGTAAGAAAGATGTTGCTATGACAAAGAGCATAATCAGCTTGTATATTACATAGTTATGGCCCTTGATTATGTCCAAATAAGTGAATTTAGTTTATATCTTGACTAAATTGTATTGGAGTTTCCTTTCAAGCTCTGATTGATAGAGGTGTAACAATACATCAAACTGTCGATGTATTGCAGTAGTGATCGTCCCAATAGCATTACATCGATAGCAACTTGAACTATCGATTACTATATAATAGCCAATAGTTTGCTGAACTATCGATAGTTTCAATAGTCAGTATATATTTCATTTAATAATCTGATTAATAACTTCATTTGTGTGTTTTTACGTCTTCTAAGTTGTTTTCCTCTTCTAAACAAAGCTATTTTGAAAAATAAGGAAGATGCACGCATGGATTCATTTATGACCTAAAGGGGTAGTAGTATTGATTTTAATATAGGCTATATGGGGATTCCCAAAGTTTTGAAACTAATGGTGACTACTAAAAGACAGGACGATTGATTGTTGAACATGCATAATTTAGGAATCTAAAATTAATGCTTGTAAATTATTTATTGTAATGCAGGAATATTGAATTAACACAAATATTTTTTCAAAAGTTTATTTTGGTGCGTATTTTGTTTGTTTTGGACATCCACTACTTTATTGGACCACTTTCCTCATATCGCAGGTAATTTTGAATGTCGCGTCTTTTAGAAGTACGTCACATAGTAACAACAAATATGGCCGCAAACACACCATTCAAAATTGTCAAAATTAAAAATGCAAAGTCCTCTTTGTGGATAATAATTTATTTGAGTTTTTATAGTTCATCGTGTTCATTTGGAGATAATATAAAAACAAAAAACAGTATAATTTTATCTGCTTCTTTGTTATAGTTGTATCTCCAAAGGTATTTGTAATAATTCAATTTTGCCCAATAGTATTGCAATAGTATATCTCAATGGTAATATGCTAAATTTGGTTCAATTTTAGAATTGGTCTATTATACTTACGACAACATTACCATTGCTTTAACTAACTTGCATTAGTCCACAAGTGGAAAAACTTCCCAAATTCGCTTTCCAGGACTGTGGCCCGATAACGGAGCCACTAATTGGTTAACCCCATACCTCCGAAATCAGAACGAGGCTCACTTCCTCTTATTCCGCAATTTCTAATTAAGGAGGGGTGGGATTAATGTTGTCATAAGTATAATAGACCAATACTAAAATTGAACCAAATTTAGCATATTGGTCCATTGATAACTTACGACAACATTACCACTGCGACTTTAACAAAATTAAAATGGGGTGGAAATAAGTAGCCTGTTATGATAGGTAGAATGTATCAAGGGAATTTGAACAAACTGAAACAACAAGCAAAGGGGAATGATCAAATCTGCTATAATCGCAAGAAATTAGAGCAGATTAGAACCTGTAGAAACAACTAACTAACACTCACCCATATATAGGGGTCCTGCCTGGTTCACAATACACAAATTGAAGGAGACTCCATGACATTTCCAGAAGAGGTGAAAATAACATGGTGAATGTGGCATGTGCAGTCCTATTCACAAGTACATGTAGAAGGAATCTCTACTACACCCGTAGCTAAGCCGAAGGTGTAAAATGTCAAATATGATACAGTAAACCATACAGTAAACCATCCGTCTGTCAAGAAGGTCAAGGACAATTAAGCCCAGCACCATTGAATAATCGACAATATCAAACATATCTATCAGAAGAATATTGTTTGTATTAAATCGATTGTTAATAGAAAACCTGTATCAATAAATCCCAATTAGATACTTACATAAATAGTTTGTTTCATATAATTAACTGTAAAGGTAATAAACTATAAACACAAAGTAACATTTAACTGTATGCAAAAAGGGAAAAACAAAACAACATGCATATGGGAAAAAATAACCAGCCATAACAGTAACCATAGGTAAGGCCAGTACATGCAAAACATGCATATGTAATAAAAGTTTGGTTCGAAACCCCGGACGTTAGTGACTTGCAGACAACCTAGTCATCTAACTGGTCAGGTAGCGAAGCTCCGATGACTGACTGGGCAGCAACCAAAGGACCCAGAGAAGCCAATTCATTATTGAGCAGCTAGGGAACAGTCCCTTAGGTAGAACCTAACAAAAGAGTTGTTCGAATAAGAATGCGTTCTAAGGGAATTGAATTAGACCATGCTAAGGATGAAGACAAAGCTCTGACTTCATGCGCTGTAGCGTTTGACCCTGATAGATCGGTCTTTTGCACAATATAGGCCACTTTAAAGGTTTCCACAATCCACCTAGAAATGGAAGCCAAAGAAATTTCTTCAGAAGCGTGCAGAAAATGTGGCAGAAAAAGCCCCGCCGCCTTAACCGTGAACGCTCCAGGTAGATTCTTAGAACCCTAACCGGACAGAGGCTAGAAGAATTGGTATCACCTGAGTGGGGTAGAGCCGGAATAACCAGTGGTAAGCTAGGAACTGAAGGTCGCTGGTTCTTGGCCAAAAAACCTGGAAAAAATGTAAGGTAACTGAAGACCCGTCTGCAGCAAAAGCAATAGATTCTTCAGTCCCAGTAAGGCATGGATCTCACTCCGTCTACGGCCCGAGGCTAGGGCTAGAAGAAAGGTAGCCTTGAGGGTAAGCTCCTTCCTACCACAGGAAACAAGAGGTTCGAAAGGAGGGCCTGCGATAGTCTTGAGAACCAACAGAAGATCCCATTTGGGAGCAACATGGACAACTGCTGGGCTCTCTAACTCTATGCTTTTCATAATATTAGAGAAAAGGGGACTGTCCGAGAAATCATGCCCCGTAATTTCCTTGAGCGTGATAGAAATAGCGGAGCGATAACCTTTAACCGAAGAAGGGGAAAGAGATTTGTCCTCAAACAAAGAGACAAGGAAGTCTGAGAGTGAAGTCAAAGATGGATGGAGTGGATCCAGTGACCTTGAGACACACCAATCCATCCAGAACTTCCACCGATATTCATAGAGGGCATTAGTGAAAGACCTTCTAGAGGTACAGACACGATGGGCAACCCTTTCAGAAAAACCTGCCGCCTGCAGATGTCGTTGGATAAGAGACAGGCGTGAAGTTTGAATACTTCCGGTCTGAGATGAAGTAGCCGTGACAGGGGTTGACACAAGAGATCTAACCTGGGGGCTAGCTTCAGGGGAGGAGCCACCAGGAGAGATAGGAGAGTTGGAAACCATGGATGGCCTGACCAAAGTGGGGCTATCAAGATGACAAGACAAGCTTCTCGCTGGATCTTCAGAAGTACCCGGGACAGAAGAGGAGGTGGAGGAAATGCATAGGCGAACAGGTCCCGCCACGGTATAGCAAGGGAGTCCACTGCCCATGCCAAGGGGTCTGGTACTGGGGAGACGAAAGTCGGAAGTTGGTTGTTCAACCGGGTTGCAAACAGGTCCACATGTGGGGTGTCCCAAAGACGAAACACTTGGGATAACGTTGGAGAGTGCAGTCTCCACTCCGTCTGAATGACCTGATTCCTCCGGGATAGGGAATCCGCCAAGACATTCTGTTTCCCTGGGATAAAACGTGCTCTCAGGAAGCCCCCCCACCATTATCGTTCGTAAAAGGCCAACGAGACTTTAACATAGCATGAGTAAAGAAGTGGCCTTCCAAAAGATCTAGTCATACGAATGTGGTATATAGAACCAATAAATAAAGAGATGCCAGATGTATCTCAAAACCGCCTGAGGGTAAGACTTCAACAAGGAGAAGTTTGGCTCTTATGGCATAATTAATGTACGGATTAGAAGCCAGGCTTAAAAAACAGTATAGCCTACCATGACGTTAGGAACTTACTCATACTGATAGACCTACTCTATTAAACTGATAGAAAACAAGGATACTGTATCCTGGTTTTAACAAGATTAAACAGGGAGAAGTCTGAACAACAACTAAGCCAACTATCATCAGTACCCTTAGGGCTAATGGAGAACAAACCCTGGCACTACAGTCCATTAACCGTATGACTGTATGGAGAAGTGGTTGGGGTAAGGAATCTAGAATCTGGACAATGATCTTAGCTGCAAGAATTGGAGTGTTATGTCCTGTAACCGCATCTAAAAAGATAGACAAGGAAAGCAACCCCAGAGGGACGAGAAGAATGACGAAGAACTCCATCAGACAAGGCGAGTCAGGGAGACTGTGCAGGGAACAAACCCATGTAGGGTTGAGGACAGTAGCTTTGAAGCCAACGAGTCAGCCACCAAAACTACCGAAACTGCCTTGAGATCTAAGAGGTACAGAAGGGGACCTTAATCAACCCTCAGGTAATCCCAAAAACACGCAGGTGTATAAGTGAGGAAACTCACATAATTCATTCGTGGAAAGGCTCTGGTGAAAGTAAGTTTCTCACTTCTCGAAGAAAAATTCCTATATTCTACCAAATTATTCTATTAATAATTTATTATGTACTATCAACCTTGATACTTAAGCAGCCAAACATAATGCGCTAAAAAGAGACAACAATAACGTCAACAGCGGCATTACGTCATTATCGATATTTCACGAGTGAAAGTTAAGAAACACAAACAATGAAATATAAGGTTTATTATAAAATCCACAATAAAAACAAGACGCCAGGTTATAGGAGACGAACCCGGGACTTTTACAGGACGAAACTCTAACAACTGAGCTAACCGGGACACAATCATAAAACAGCGGTGAGTGGCAGTGATTTAAAGTAAGAGACTAACCACTCAGCCACGGCGTCCCCCATATCAACTTACCAGCAAAAGGGAAGCCTCAGCCAACAACTGCATGTGCAAATGTATAAAAAAAGCATGAGCCATTGTAAATAACAAAAGCTATTGTAAATATAAACCTACATAAACAAAGGTGGTGATATTCCTTAAAAGTAAATCCACAGGCTTGAACCCTACCTTCCTGGGCACTATCACAATGCCTTAGAAAGCTGTGCTATAGAGGCTTGTGTATCCTTAACTTTACAAGTAAGCGGCTCACAGAGTAAGGTAGCCGGGTATTTGATAGATACTTGTATACAAAATTAGTAAAAGTATTATATTAACCGGGTAGACGAGTCTAAGTAGCAGGGGGAAATCCCCGCCTACCTCTTAATGACACCCCTGGATATAAATACTACTGGCGCTAAATAAAATAAATGCTTATATACCTGCAAGTCTGATGAGCATAAAAAATAGACCCGCAGTCATCATCTACTCAACCGTAACCAGGGCAGGAAACAGTTGCGGAGTTACTTTTCCATAATCAATAGACCATGGCGGAGAAGCCGTAATAACTAAAATCATCCTTGATAGGTCAATTCTTGTGACAGACCTCGAAAGTAGGTACTGACTTCTAACGAGGTTACCTGCAAAACCAGTTCTATAGTTAAGTCCAAAAGGACAGAAAAGAACAAAGTTCATTCACTAAGAATCTTTAGTTAAAGACAAGTATCAGACTCCTGTAGTGGGTATTAAGCAAGACCACGAGAGGAATATACTTTTAATTTAAATAATTTTAGTAAACATAGAGATTCTAAAGATACGAAAGCATTCAATAAGGTTCTAAAATGGAGAACATAGGCAGACAATGCTTAAGAAGTGTTTACCAATAAAAAAGAGTATTATTACAACTTAAACTTGGAAAAGGGTGATCCCTGGTAATTCCGCGGTCGAGAACTCTATCCACTGAGCTAATTGAGCCACATGTTGTCTGACAAAAGAATGAGTTCTATTTGAGGATGGAATAACTCCAAGCCTGCTAATCAGAATCAGAGGTAAGAATTCCGCAATTTTCTTTCTCTGATTGTAGATGGTCTGTCTAACCAGACGGCTACTAGATAACTTCATTCTTGGAATGCGGTTCTTATTTCCTTCAGCCTGATAGAGAGCCCTGTCAGTAGGAAGGTATGACTTCCATACCAAGAACTATCCCAATAGAGAGCACTGTCTAGGAAGTATGATTACCTAAAGAGGTCTCAGTCCTATTGTTGGTAAGTGTTTCTGACATAACACTGAAAAAAAAGACCCAAGAAAGTGACACATTTTATTTGTATGTAATCCATATGTAATCTTAATTGCTATCATACAATTTGATTTCCTGTTTGTTCCTTGTCATGTTCACATTGTTATGAATATTACAATAAAATATTCTATACTATTCTGTTTAATCTGCGATTATACAACACATAAGAAAATATAATAACAGACCTGAGATTGGCTAGTTCCCGGGAAGACGTGATGTCTATGAGAACTACTCCTAGAGCTACGTTTACGCCTGGAGTGGGACCTACCCCTATGACGTAGAGGGGAGTTCACGAAAAAACACGAAAATTCAGAATTAGAAGAATTACCTGAATAATCACGGTTACCCTTGTGCTTGGACTCTGGAAGGTGACCTTGATGAGTCTGAGTCGGAGCTGTTCTGAAGACCTTCCGAATACCCTTTAGGGAGAGAGATTCTGCCACCACCATGGTACCCCCCAGTACCTGCCAGCTTCTTACTGGAAACTGGAGTGGATGGGGAACCAGGCAGTTTCCGCCTGCCACCGTGGTACCCCCAGTACCTGCCGGCTTCTTACTGGAAACAGGAGTGGATGGGGACCAGGCAGTTTCCGCCTGGGTTGGGGTTTATCCTGAGCGTAAGGGGTACTCATTTCCCCCTTCGAGCAGGACTCCCCACCCAGCGGTGGTGTGGTCGCATGCGACATATGCGCTAAAAATACAAAAAGTACGACAGCGAGTGCTAAACGTACGAACTGTTAATGTAGAAAAGGTGTATAACAATAAAGAAATGCAAAAATAAAATTAACAAAATACAAAACCCGTGGAAAAAACAAAATTGAGCCACCCGATATTACCTGATCCTTTCAGAACAAGAGTGGAATAAGAGGAAGTGAGCCTCGTTCTGATTTTTGGAGGTATGGGGTTAACCAATTAGGGTCTCCCTTATCGGGCCGCAGTCCCGGGAAGGGAATTTGGGAAGTTTTTCCACTCGTGGACTAATGCAAGTTGAGTTAAAGCAATGGTAATGTTGTCGTAAGTTATCAATGGACCAATACATGAAGTTGTGCATTAGCAATACTATCGCAATAGTCAAATTATCCCTTCAATAGTCAGCCCTACTGATTAACATATTGAAGCATGTATTACTAGCCGGTTTCGTGTGTACCACTTTTGGTATCTTTTCATACAGTTTCCCTTGTTCTGTTCAAAGATTTAGTGGGGATCATACTTACATAAACTGAGACATTTATAAGAGATTAAAATGAGAAGAAATAGAGTAAAACATCTTTTATTCCCAGAAAACATATTTACGTCCTCCTTGCTACCTTTCACTCACATAAAAAATCAAAACAAATCGACCATCATACATGTATATAAACCACTGTAGGTTCGATCCCGCAGGGGCCTAGGAATCTTTATGTGAGAAAGCTATGCAGCTGGCTTGTGGAAAGTCGGTGGTTCTACCCAGGTACCCGCCCGTGCACGAAAATTGCCCGGAGGGGCACCTGGGGTCTTTCTCCGCCAATGGAAGCTCGAAAATCGCCATATGACCTTAACTGTTGGTGCGAATATAAAAAATCATTTTCAATTCCTTCTCCTTTTCCTTCCCCACCTCCCACAAACATCTGTCTCATTGACAATTTGTTGTGATACTGTTATCTTATAATTAATGTGATATATTGTTTTAGTAATTGCACATGGTAAGGTAGTAATGAATAGTTTCTTTTGAGTTTTTTCACTTTGATAACGCAATCTTATAATTACACATGGTAGCAATGAACAGTTTAGTGACTCTTATATTGTTTTAGTAATTGCACATGGTAAGGTAGTAATGAATAGTTTCTTTGAGTTTTTTCACTTTGATAATGCAATCTTATAATTACACATGGTAGCAAAGAACAGTTTATCTGTGGTGTAATGCACGCTAACGCAAACGCATCCCATACATGTGAGTAATTGTATTTCTGTGCTGATGTGTACTTTAGCAAGTCGTGCTACAAAGGTGAATATGTAATCAATTTGTAAGGCAAGGCATGTCAAGGATTCGCCCACCTTCATTCAAAATGTTTGGTAGCACAAATTGGGAAGAAAGTGTCTGGTAAAAAAAAACGGTCATGGCGTGTTTACGTCTCCGTGACAACTCTTTTTTTGAATATTGTTTTAACACCCGTGACTTGGTCTGTTATTATGTTAAACTTTGTTCCCAGTTCCTACCCAGAAATAATGCTATTTTCTCTCGGCAGCTTTTTTACGCTTGCGTAAAACCTTGCTTGTCTACTATTGTCACAGCTGCATGTAACATTATCTTCCTTGTTGGCAAATTATATGTATTCTTTTTATTAGTTTATAATAAATTGTGTTTTTAGCTCTACTGGCCAAGGGCCAGCAGGGCTTATGGGATGGTGTGTTGTCCGTTGTCCGTCCGTCCGTTAACTTTTGCTTGTGTACACTCTAGAGGCCACATTTCTGATGCAATCATCATGAAACTTTGTCAGAATGTTTGTCTCAATGAAAGCTCGGTCAAGTTCGAAAACGGGTCATGTGGGGTCAAAAACTAGGTCACTAGGTCAAATACTTGAAAAAACTTGTGTACACTCTAGAGGTCATATTTGTTACCCAATCTTGATGAAACTTTGTCAAATTGTTTATCTTAATTATATCTTGATCAAGTTCGGAAATGGGTCACATGAAGTTAAAAACTAGGTCACTAGGTCAAATATTGGAAAAACCTTGTGTACACTCTAGAGGCCATATTTTTGACCCAAGCTTGATGCAACTTTGTCAGAATGTTTATCTTAATTGTTTGTCTCAATGAAATCTCGGTCAAGTTCGAAAATGGGTCATGTGGGGTCAAAAACTAGGTCACTAGGTCAAATATTGCAAAAACCTTGTGTACACTCTAGAGGCCATATTTTAGGCCCGAGCTTGATGCAACTTTGTCAGAATGTTTGTCTTAATTATATCTTGGTCAAGTTTGAAAATGGGTCACATGGGTTTAAAAACTAGGTCACTAGGTCAAATACTTGAAAAACCTTGTGTACACTCTAGAGGTCATATTTGTTACCCAATCTTGATGAAACTTTGTCAAATTGTTTATCTTAATTATATCTTGATCAAGTTCGGAAATGGGTCACATGAAGTTAAAAACTAGGTCACTAGGTCAAATATTGGAAAAACCTTGTGTACACTCTAGAGGCCATATTTTTGACCCAAGCTTGATGCAACTTTGTCAGAATGTTTATCTTAATTGTTTGTCTCAATGAAATCTCGGTCAAGTTCGAAAATGGGTCATGTGGGGTCAAAAACTAGGTCACTAGGTCAAATATTGCAAAAACCTTGTGTACACTCTAGAGGCCATATTTTAGACCCGAGCTTGATGCAACTTTGTCAGAATGTTTGTCTTAATTATATCTTGGTCAAGTTTGAAAATGGGTCACATGGGTTTAAAAACTAGGTCACTAGGTCAAATACTTGAAAAACCTTGTGTACACTCTAGAGGTCATATTTGTTACCCAATCTTGATGAAACTTTGTCAAATTGTTTATCTTAGTTATATCTTGATCAAGTTCGGAAATGGGTCACATAAAGTTAAAAACTAGGTCACTAGGTCAAATATTGGAAAAACCTTGTGTACACTCTATAGACCATATTTTTGCCCCAAGCTTGATGCAACTTTGTCAGAATGTTTGTCTTAATTGTTTGTCTCAATGAAATCTCGGTCAAGTTCGAAAATGGGTCATGTAGGGTCAAAAACTAGGTCACTAGGTCAAATATTGCAAAAACCTTGTGTACACTCTAGAGGCCATATTTTAGACCCGAGCTTGATGCAACTTTGTCAGAATGTTTGTCTTCATTATATCTTGGTCAAGTTTGAAAATGGGTCACATGGGTTTAAAAACTAGGTCACTAGGTCAAATACTTGAAAAACCTTGTGTACACTCTAGAGGTCATATTTGTTACCCAATCTTGATGAAACTTTGTCAAATTGTTTATCTTAGTTATATCTTGATCAAGTTCGGAAATGGGTCACATAAAATTAAAAACTAGGTCACTAGGTCAAATATTGGAAAAACCTTGTGTACACTCTATAGACCATATTTTTGCCCCAAGCTTGATGCAACTTTGTCAGAATGTTTGTCTTAATTGTTTGTCTCAATGAAATCTCGGTCAAGTTCGAAAATGGGTCATGTGGGGTCAAAAACTAGGTCACTAGGTCAAATATTGCAAAAACCTTGTGTACACTCTAGAGGCCATATTTTAGACCCGAGCTTGATGCAACTTTGTCAGAAGATGTTTGTCTTAATTATATCTTGGTCAAGTTTGAAAATGGGTCACATGGGGTTAAAAACTAGGTCACTAGGTCAAATACTTGAAAAACATTGTGTACACTCTAGAAGCCGTATTTCTGACCCAATCTTGATGAAACTTTGTCACAATGTTTGTCTTAATTATATCTTGGTCAAGTTCAAAAATGGGTCACATGGTGTTAAAAACTAGGTCACTAGGTCAAACTTTGGAAAAAAACGTGTGTACACTCTAGAGGCCATATTTTTGACCCCGATCTTGATGCAATTTTGTCAGAATATTTGTCTCAATTATAGCTTGCTAAAGTTCGAAAATGGGTCACACAGGGTCAAAAACTAGGTCACTAGGTCAAATACTTGAAAAACCTTGTGTACACTCTAGAGGCCATATTTCTGACCCGATATTGATGAAACTTTGTCGAAATGTTGTCTTAATTATATTTTGGTCAAGTTCGAAAATGGGTCCCATGGGGTCAAAAACTAGGTCACTAGGTCAAATACTTGAAAAAACGTTGTGTACACTCTAGACACCATGTAGTACGACTCGATTCATCAATGGTATAACAGCCAGTAGAGCGTTCACAGGCCCTCTTGGGCCTCTTGTATTCATAAGTCAGCATGAGATCAACACATTCTAATATCAGGGGCGGTTCCAAGTGAGGATGCAATCCCTTAGGATCTGAAAGGTTATGAAAAAATCTTACATAAAAAGGGGTTTTGTTCTTGTTTATTTAGTTGTCAATTTATTTTTAAAGTTGTGTCCCCCCACCCACCCCACAACCTCACCCATGTCAAAGTGAAAGGCAGTTCCTAAGCAGTTTTTTAACCTTAACAGTTGATAGATTTAAGCAGTTCTTTAGCAGTTCACTAGCCTTCTGAAGCTTCCTTAACATTAACAGTTCTTTAGGAGTTTTATAGCAGTTTCTTAGCAGTTCTTAAGCAGTTCTTTAGCAGTTTCTAAGCAGTTATTTTGCTGAATTATGTTAATGTACTGCTTATATTTATTAGAACTGCTAGAGAACTGCTATGCAAGCTCTATATTAGGTCATGACACACCCAACAGCAGAAAGAAAACTGCTTAAGTTGTATGAATATTCATTCGTACTGCTAAAGAACTGCTAGAGAACTGCTAACCATGCTCCATGTAAGGTCAATGACACACCCACGAGAAAACTGCTTAAATAAAAGAGTTCACGTACAATTATTCTTTGGACTTCTAATAGACTGCAGGCAAGCTAAGTAAAAAATGCCAAAAGGAACAGATCTACCAGACCCAATTTGTTTACTGACATATTAAAGACAAAATATGTTGAACAAACTGTATAGAACATAAAAATTAAGTAAAACATTTATTATGTACATTAACAGGTTTCGACAGCATAATAATTAAGACAATTAAGTTTCGAGACAGAATACTAATATAAATACATGAGAACTGTTTGTACATGGTCATGCAGGATAAAACTGCTAGGGAACTTGTAAGGAACTGCTTAGAAACTGCTTAGTTGCATGGATGTATGAGAACTGCCAAGGAAGAAATATGGCAGTTTTCCTAGCAGTTTCTTAAAGGGACACTGTCCGTAACTTTTAGCTTATAAAACACACACTAATTATGTTCGCACACATTACACACCAAACATTACTGAATATTTACTAATTAAAGCAGGATTGTTTGACGGAATTCAATCGCGGTACAAAAAAAAAAGAGAAACCATTTCGGGCGTTTGAACTCGCAGCCCAAACTAAAATTACACTCGCGGTAATAACAGTGAACATAAAGTGGTCGACCTAGCTCCCAACTGAGCTAAGCGGGCTATACACATTACGCTCTAAATACTATGGTCAAAACCTAATGCGCTAATGGAAGTCACGTGATCGCAGAAAAGGTAAATACGGTGGGTCCCACTTTATTTACAAATAATAATTTAAGCTTCTTTTTTTTCAAACTCACGAATGTATTACTACAGACTTCTTAGTGTCTATGCTCATGTTTTCATGTATATATTTCACTGAATAAAAGTCAGACAGTTATTTGGTTATGCTCCATATCTGCTTACTTACGGACAGTGTCCCTTTAACAGTTTCTGCAACTTATTAGCAGTTTTTGAAAACTGCTAAGACCAGGACTGTTAAGGACTGCTAAGAAACTGCCAAAAAATGAAGAAACTGCTAAGCAACTGCTACAAAACTGCTTAAATAGGCAGTTCACTTTGACTTGGGCACCCACACACACACCTCTAAAAAAAAGTTGCCACACACCCATATCTCAAATCCTGTATCAGCCCCTGCATATCGCATGCCAAAATGTCATGATTTCAATCATGCAAAAGGTACCCTTTGTTGTTACCAGTCAGAGGAAGCATGTTAGTTGTTACAGTTGGGGTGGGGGGTATGTAAATAGATAGATTCAGGATCCCGAGTTCGAACCCGCTGAGTGCCTAAATGTTTTTATGTAATTTTTCCGATCCGCTTACATTGGTGGAGAATCTGGGTAGGCATTGTATGAGGTTATACCCAGATGCCTAGATCATTGTATATGTTGTTATATATATGTGTTGTGTGATATTTGAAGGTTTCAAATATAAAAATATTGGAGGTATGTAATAGGACTCAGTTGGTGGGTATATAAATAGATAGGTTTATAAGCACGTTACTACTCTCGCCGCAGAGCTTGCTTTTATGGTAGTATCAGTAGAGCGTCCGCTTCACATGCAAGGGGTCCCGAGTTCAAACCCGCTGAGTGCCTAAATATTTATGTGTAATTTTTCCGGTCCTATTACCCCTTCACACCTTCTTCAAGCCCAAAATCTGGGTTAAAAAATGTGCTAAATCCGCCGACAAATACGGTACTTTGAAAATGGTTTCCAACAGAGGGCAAAATTTGGCAAAATGCAAATGGAAAATGATCTGGACATTACAGCATTTAGCACTTGCCTCTTTTCCGATAATGGCATATATATCGAGAATGCACACTTGTACATAATAAAATCCCCCACTATATCAATTTTGTTATCTACTTCCTGTTATATGAACTGTAGGTGGACCTAGTTAGCATGCATAAATGATTTAATATAACTGATAATATAATGCGAATGTTACACAATACTATAAAGGGGATTAGAATGAATTGAATTAGATTTTATAGTCGCACCAACAGCTAAGGTCATATGTTGACTTTAGACCCCAGGTGCCCCTTCGGGCAATTTTCATACACGGACGGGCACTTGGGTAGAACCACTGATGTTCCGCAAGCCAGCTGGATAGCTTCCTCACATATAAAGATTCCTAAACCCATGATCAAACCCACAACATTGCGTGGCAAGTGATTTCAAGTCGGTATTAGAATAAAAGCAACATTCTTTTAGGTCTCCCTACACACTTATATTTTGATTATTGACTTAAAGTCCACATTTCCATTCTGAATGAGACATTTCCAGGCTAAAGGTATTTTTTGGGACGAAAAAAGTTATTTCCGTCTACAATAAAGCACACAAACTTATATGTTGTCTAGATTATTGTTTTTCTTAGTGTTACTGGTGACAGGCAACAGACTATTTGGGGTTTTCAGTTCAGAGTTTGTACCTGTAATCATACTTCAATACAGATAAAGGTGTCATATTTTGCTGTCAGTGTTGTCTAATCGCTGTTCATCCAATCTCACACTGTGATCTCACCTGCAACAGAAACATATATTCATAAGTAATTATTATAAATACCTAAAACTGAAAAAAACATACACCTACTTTTTATTCAGCAAGAATCATGTCACATGCAAGGGAGCTAATTGTATAGTGTCATCCTACAGTCACAGGCAAGGGAGCTAACTGTATATCAAATAAAATCAAATATATTTTATTGGTCTGAATCAAATGACAGGATTGTCACCACATATACATTACAATTATATCAAAAGCAGCATATTAGATAAAACACTTAAGTGTGAAACATAATATTATGTGAATTATACAAATCTACTCAGTCTATATAGATTTATATTGCCAGGCAATGTTTATTGTACAACATTCAGCCCTTTCAGAGCATTTTCTCTTAATTCATATATTTTGTAAATGTATGAAATACAAATGTTATTAAATAATTAAATGTCATAATCATTACTGCTCAAAACAAAATGAAACTTGTCAATAATATTCATATTACAAAAAGATGGGTAAATGTCAAATAACTCATCAAAAAGTGCTTGCCGTAAGTTGTTATATTTTATACATTTTACAGCAAAATGGAATTCGTCCTCTATACCATCATTACATACTTTACAAATTCTTTCTGTAAGAGGAGTTTTTGAATACCTGCCTTCTTCTACGTATAACTTATGTGAACTTATTCTTATTTTGACAAAGGTTGATATTTCCTTTCTATTATTTTCACTTGTTAATTAATACTTTTCAAGCTTATATAAAGTTTTTAAATCGCGGTATGTTCAATATTTATTTTAGTTAATTGGGTTCTTACTGTCATCAAAAAGGATTTTTAGCTCTACTGGCCAAAGGCCAGCAGAGCTTATGGGATGCCGAGTTGTCCGTCGTCCGTCCGTCCGTCGTCCGTCGGTCCGTCCATCGTTAACTTTTGTCTCAAGACGATAGGGCCTTCATTTTTCATCCGATCTTTACCAAACTTTAACAAGTTGTTAATATCAATGAAAGCTCGGATGAGTTTGAAAACCAGCCAAATCGGACAAGTAACAGCAGAGTTATGGCCCTTGAGTTAGTTAAAAATGCTATATTGCTATATTTTGCCTCGTTAAGACGATAGGGCCTTCATTTTTCATCCGATCTTAATCAAACTTTAACAGGTTGTTAATATCAATGAAAGCTCGGATGAGTTCGAAAACAAGCCAGATCGGACAAGTAACAGCGGAGTTATGGCACTTGATTTAGTTAAAAATGCTATATTTTGCCTCGTTAAGACGATAGGGTCTTCATTTTTCATCCTATCTTTACCAAACTTTACCACATTGTTAATATAAATGAAAGCTCGGACAGGTTCGAAAACCATTCATATCGGATTAGTAAAAGCGGAGTTATGGCCCTTGATTTAGTTAAAAATGCTATATTTTGCCTCGTTAAGACGATAGGGGCTTCATTGTTCATCCGATCTTTGCCAAACTTTAGCAGATTTTATGACTTTCTTTTTTACGTTATTTTTTTTTTATTTTTTTATTTTTTTTTTAATTATTATTTTTCTTTAATTTTTTTGATTTTTTTTTAATATTTTTTTTATTTTTAATTGATTTAATTTTTGTTTATTTTTTTATTTATTTATTTATTTTTATTTTTAATTTTAATTTCTTTTTAAATTGATTCATTTTTTTTTTAGCTCTATGTTGGACCAGTCGGACCAGTAACAGAGGAGTTATGGCTCTTGATTTAGTTAAACATGCTTTATTTTACCTCGTTTATACGGTAGGGCCTTCATTTTTCATCTGATCTTTACCAAACTTTACCAGATTCTTTAGTTATGGCCCATTATAAAGTTAAAAAGCTGTTTTTTGCCCGAAACTTTCAAAAAAACTTAAATGGCAGTCAGTCGCTTCATTGATGTTATAAGAGCCGTGTTAGCCAGTAGAGCGTCTACAGGCCCTCTTGGGCCTCTTGTTTTCCAAAACAAGGCATACGATTCTTTTAATTTTGTTGTTATTGCATGTAGTTTTGTTTTTGAAAGGGTATCCTGATTATTCCAAACCTAATTAAAGCCAATCTTGCGCAAAAATATTTTTAACTTATTTCCAAAACCTTTTATATGTGTGATACTTTCTTTATATGCCTTTTTGACAAGTTTATTATTTTGGGTATTTTGGGTATTCATCAGGTGATTCAGTCATCCAAGATGGCCACCATGGCTAAAACTAGGTCAAATTTAAGGAAATTTCAAACGACCTCTCCTCCAAAACCACTTATTCCATTCTTGTGAAATATCAAATACATTTTCCTTGGGTTGGCCTCTATCAAGTTTGTGTTTTTCGTTATCGTCGAATAATCAAAATGGCCACCACGGCGACCCAAAGTTTACATAGTTATATAGGAAAAGGTTGAAAATTACATTTTCTCTGAAACCGCTTGAAGGATTTTGATGAAACTTAATCACCATGATATTTGGGATAGTCCCTCTCAGATTTGTGTTTTTCGCGGCCGCCAGTCATCCAAGATGGCCACCATGTCTAAAACTAGGTTAAATTAAATGTAATTTCAAACAACATCTCCGAAAACACTTATTTCATTCTTGGGAAATATCATAAACATGTTCCTTGGGTTGGCCTCTATCAAGTTTATGTTTTTTGTTATTGTAGAATAATCAAAATGGCCACCATGTCATCCCAAAGTTTACATAGAGTTATATAGGAAAAGGCTAAAAATGACATCTTCTCTGAAACCGGTTGAAGGATTTTGATGAAACATAATCACAATGATCTTTGGGATAGTTCTCCTCAGATTTATGTTTTTCGTGGCCATCAGTCATCCAAAATGACCACCATGGCTAAAATTAGGTCAAATGTAAAGAGATTTCAAACGACATCTTCTCCGAAACCACTTAATCCATTCCAGTGAAATATCATATACATGTTCCTTGGGTTGGCCTCAATCAAATTTGTGTTTTTTGTTATCGTCGAATAATCAAAATGGCCGCCACGACGACCCAATGTTTACATAGAGTTATATAGGAAAAGGCTAAAATTGACATCTCTGAAACCTCTTGAAGAATTTTATTGAAACTTTATCACAATGATCTTTGGGATAGTGCACCTCAGATTTGTGTTTTTTGCAGCCATCTGTTGTCCAACATGGCCACCATGGCTGACGGAACATAATAGGGTGCTATACATATGTCGTCAAATAATCAAAATGGCCGCCACGGCAGCCCAAAGTTTACATAGAGTTATATAGGAAAAGGTTAAAAATTTCATCTTCTCTGAAACCGCCTGAAAGATTTTGATGAAACTTATTTAATCCTATGTCATGTAAGGATTTAGAAAAAGATTGTTTGTCAACTGATTTTTATAGAAAACAGCTTTTTGTGCTTCATTCCATTTCATAGTCTTAGGAGGTTCCCTTAAAACATGAGTATCATGGTGACAAAAATGTGACTGAATCTTAACCGTAACTGGACAATGATCAGAAAATGATACATCAAAATCATTAACATGAAAACTAGAAATTATTTTCAACATGTTCGCACTAATAATACAATAATCATCAATGGAAGATCCTTTGTAACCTTGGAAAGTCATCTGTCCTCTACTATCTCCTAGAGTTCTGCCATTTAATATTCTCATTTGAGAGGCTATACATAGATCTAGAATAGCTTTACCATATTCATTTGTTGCTTGTCACAGGTAGTTCTGTATTTCTTGATCTATGTACATTATCAATATTACAACTAAATGGTATAAAATCATCTATGTTATCATATGACTCATTGACTATAAAATCATTATTATTACTGTTGATGTGAGAGTTTAAATCTCCAATGATCATTATATCACCATCACTACCATATTTTATAGTATCAGCCTCTAATTTGTCAAAAATGCTATTATCTACATCCATTCTTTTTATGTAACTAGAAGATATTGGAGATATGTAAATACCACATATATCTACATCTTTTTCAAACTTGAAAACCTCTTTACAAAGTTTAATCCAAATAATATCTGAATGGGTCTCATCCACAATTTCTATGCCATGTCTGATTTTGGTTTTTATAAAGAAAGCTACACCACCACGTAATCTCTGGTTTCTCAGATCTGCAGTTAGAGATTCATGAATATCCATTCAGCACTAAACAATCCTTAAAACATGCATGTGTCTCATTTAAGAATATTATATCTGCCGTTAATTTATTTGTAAACATAACATCATCAAGTTTGCAAGTACGGACACCGCTAATATTCTTAAAAATGCCATTTATATTCAAACTGGTCACTGACAGAACTTTGGATCAGTTTTATCCTTATCATGTTATTTTAAAACAGAACAATATATGGCGAAACAATGAAATAAAGACAAAACAAAACACGCACACACTGAAAAAACAAGAAATATCACTGTAAGTGATAAATGCCCCCAAAGTGTCCTTTGACCTCTAAGTATGACCTTGACCTTGGAGCCATGGACCTGGATTTGTGCATGACACCTCATTTGGTTGTGCTGAGCACTTGTGCCAAGTTATTTGAAAATCCGTCCAGTCATGCAAAAGTTATTGACCGGACACAATTTGACCTTTGACCTCTAAATGTGACCTTGACCTTGGTGCCACAGACCTGGATTTGTGCGCGACACATCGTCTTGTTGTGGTGAGCACTTGTGCCAAGTTATTTGAAAATCCTTCCATGAATGCCAGACCGGACACAATTTGACTTTTGACTTCCAAGTGTGACCTTGACCTTGAAGACCTGGGTTTTGCGCGCGACACATCGTCTTGTTATGGTGATCACTTGTGCCAAGTTATTTAAAAATCCCTGCAGGGGTTGTGATGTTACGGTCCGGACACGAAATTGCGTACCTTTTTTTGACATATGAACTGCAAGTGTGACCTTGACCTTTGAGATACGGATCTGTGTTTTGCGCGCGACACATCATCTTGTTGTGGTGATCATTTGTGCCAAGCTACATGTATTTGAAAATCCGTCCATGAATGCCAGACCAGACACAATTTGACTTTTGACTTCCAAGTGTGACATTGACCTTGAAGACCTGGGATTTGCGCGCGACACATCGTCTTGTTATGGTGATCACTTTTGCCAAGTTATTTAAAAATCCCTGTAGGGGTTGTGACATAACAGTCCGGACACGAAATTGCGTACCTATTTTTGACATATGAACTGCAAATGTGACCTTGACCTTTGAGGTACGGATCTGTGTTTTGCGCGCGACACATCATCTTGTTATGGTGATCATTTGTGCCACGTTATTTAAAAATCCCTGCAGGGGTTGTAACGTTACGGTCCGGACACGAAATTGCGTACTTGTTTTTTACCTATGAACTTCAAGTGTGACCTTGACCTTTGAGGTACGGACCTGGGTTTTGTGCGCGACACATCGTCTTGTTATGGTGATCACTTGTGCCAAGTTATTTAAAAATCCCTGCAGGGGTTGTGACGTTACGGTCCGGACACGAACTTCGGAATGATGGACAGACAGATAGGCAGAATCCGGACGGACGGACAGACGGTGCGATTACTATATGAATTTTCGGGGGCATAAAAAATTAAAATAACAGAGTAATTGATAAAAAGCTACTTAGACCATTTATAATAAATTAATTGCTAGTTTCTGATCCAAATTTATTTCAAAATAGGGGCGGGTGGTGAAATTTTATTTTTTATTTTTTATTTTATACAACAAATGGAAAATGGCCTCGGCAGAAGGCAAAAATAGTAAGACATACACTACTGAGTACTTCAAAGATTGAAAACACATTTTTAATAGTGTTTCATACTTTCAGCAATTTTTAGCTCTACTGGCCAAGGGCCAGCAGAGCTTATGGGATGGTGTGTTGTCCGTCGTCCGTCGTCCGTCCGTCGTCCATTAACTTTACTTCAAACGACTTCTCCTCAGAAACCGCTTGGCTAATTTTGACCAAACTTCACGTGGATGATCCTTAGATGAATGCTTTTAGATTAGTTAAAATTAGGTAGGCGCTACATCCAAGATGGCTGCCATTGCCATATATGGTCGAAACCTTAAAAAATCTTCTTCTCCAGAACCGCTGGACAGATTTCAACAGTTCTTCTTTTAAAATGATCACCAACGCCTAGACTATCAAGTTTGTTCAAATAAAGTCCCCGGGGTCAAAAATGGCCGAGCCCCGGGGGTCCAAATTTTGTATATTGAGGTTTTGCATGTTTTTCATATAGACATATAGGAAAAACCTTTAAAAAATCTTCTTCTCTGAAACCACAAGGCACAGAGCTCTCATGTATTACATGTAGCATAAGCTTATGGTCCTCTACTAAGTTTGTTCAAATGGTGACCCTGGGGTCACATTTGGCCTCGCCCTGAGGGTCACAGTTTTACATAGACTTATATAGGAAAACAATTTCAAAAATCTTCTTCTCTGAAACTACATCATCCAGAGGTTTAATACATTTCATTTACTATAAGCTTATGGTCCTTTACCAAGTGTGTTCAAATGGTGACCCTGGGGTCACATTTGGCCCCGCCCCAGGAGTCACATGTTTTACATAGACTTGTATAGGGAAAAACGTAAAAAATCTTCTTCTCTGAAACTGCAAGAGCCAGAGGTTTAAATTTTGCATTTGCTATAAGCTAATGGTCCTCTACCAAGTTTGTTCAAATGGTGACCCTGATGTCAAATTTGGCCCCTCCCCTGGGGTCACAGTTTTACATAGACTTGTATAGGAAAAACATTAAAAAAATCTTCTTCTCTGAAACTACAAAAGCCAGTGGTTTAATATTTTGCATTTACTATAAAATTATGGTCCTTTACCAAGTTTATTCAAATGGTGATCCTGGGGTCACATTTGGCCCTGCCCCGGGGGTCACAGTTATAAGATTTTTTTTTTAAAAATTCTCTGAAACTGCAAGAGCCAGAGGTTTAATATTTTGCATTTGCTATAAGCTTATGGTCCTCTACCAAGTTTGTTCAAATGCTGACCCTGGGGTCAAATTTGGCCCGCCCCAGGGGTTACAGTTTTACATAGACTTATATAAGAAAAACATGAAAGTCTTCTTCTGGAACTACAAGAGCCAGAGGTTTAATATTTTGCATTTACTATACTCTTATGGTCCTTTACTAAGTTTGTTCAAATGTAGACCCTGGGGTCACATTTGGCCCTGCCCCAGGGATCACATGTTTTACATAGACTTGTATAGGGAAAAACTTAAAACATCTTTCTTCTCTGAAACCACAAGGCACACAGCTTTCATATATTACATGTAGCCCTGGGGTCACATTTGCCCCAGCCCCAGGTGTTACACTCTAGCACCTTCATTAGCTCTACTGGCTGAATTGTCCATCGTCCGTCCGTCGTCGGCGTTAACTTTTGTCTCGTTAAGATGATAGGGCCTTCATTTTTCATCCGATCTTAACCAAACTTTCACAGGTTGTTAATATCAATGAAAGCTCGGATGAGTTCGAAACAAGCCAGATCGGATAAGTAACAGCGGAGTTATGGCCCTTGATTTAGTTAAAAATGCTATATGCTATATTTTGCTTCGTTAAGACGATAGGGCCTTCATTTTTCATCCTATCTTTACCAAACTTTACCACATTGTTAATATCAATGAAAGCTCAGACAAGTTTGAAAAACAGCCAAATCGGACCAGTAACAGCAGAGTTATGGTCCTTGATTTAGTTAAAAATGCTATATTTTGCCTCGTTAAGACGATAGGGCCTTCGTTTTTCATCCTATCTGTACCAAACTTTACCACATTGTTAATATCAATGAAAGCTCGGAAAAGTTCGAAAACTAGCCATATCGGACTAGTAACAGCGGAGTTATGGCCCTTGATTTAGTTAAAAATGCTATATTTTGCATCGTTAAGATGATAGATGCTTCATTGTTCATCCGATCTTAACCAATCTTTATCAGATGTTAATGTTGTTGAAAGCTCGAACAAGTTTAAACCATCCGATCTTAACCAATCTTTATCAGATGTTAATGTTGTTGAAAGCTCGAACAAGTTTAAACCAGCCATATTAATATTTTGCTGTTGCTATAAGCTTATGGTCCTTTACCAAGTTTGTTCAAATGGTGACTCTGGGGGTCACATTTGGCCCCGGCCCAAGGGTCACTTGTTTTACATAGACATGTATAGGGAAAAACTTAAAAAATCTTCTTCTCTGAAACTGCAAGAGCCAGAGGTTTAATATTTTGCTGTTGCTATAAGCTTATGGTCCTTTACCAAGTTTGTTCAAATGGTGACCCTGGGGTCACATTTGACCCTGCCCCAAGGGTCACATGTTTTACATAAACATGTATAGGGAAAAACTGAAAAAATCTTCTCTGAAACTGCAAGGTTTAATATTTTGCATTTGCTATAAGCTTATGGTCTTCTACCAAGTTTGTTCCAAATGTGACCCATTGGTCAATGGTCACATTTGGCCCCACCCTGGGGGTTTGGTCACATTTGGCCCCACCCTGGGGGTCATAGTTTTACTTAGGCTTGTATAGGCAAAAACTGAAAAAAATCGTCTTCTCTGGAACCACATGGCACAGAGCTCTCATGTATTACATGTAGCATCAGCTTATGGTCCTCTACCAAGTTTGTTCAAATGGTGACCCTGGTGTCAAATTTGGACGCGCCCCGGAGGTAACAGTTTTTAAAAAAAACAAAAAAAAAACTTCTTTTTAATTTGATATTTTTTTTTTTTTTTCAATTGAATTTTTTTTTTTTCCATTTCAATTTTTTTTTTTTATTTTTTTTTTCAATTCTTTAATTTTTAGCTCAACTGATCAGAGATCAGCGGAGCTTATGCCGTGGTGCGGCGTCCGTCGTCCGTCTGTCCGTCTGTCCGTCTGTCCGTCTGTCTGTCTGTCCGTAAACTTTTATTTGTAGCGACTTCACAGCTGAAACTACTGGATGGATATTCATGAAACTTTACAGAAATGTTGCCCATAAAGTCTAGTTGATCCTAGCAAAAATTCATGTTGATGTGAAATCCAAGATGGCCGCCAAAGCTAAAAATAGAGTTTTAAAATACAAGTTTGTAGCGACTTCTTCTTGAAAACTATAAGTGATATTGATATGGGACTTTTTCTAAAAGGATCAGCATGACATGATGTTGATCCTAGTCAAAAATCGTTTTGATTCAACGTTAATCATGGCTGCCAGCGGCCATCTTTGTTTACATAGAGTTATATAGTAAAAACTTGTAGCGACTTCTTCTCTGAAACTACTTGGCGGATTGTCATGAAACTTTACAGGAATGTTGCTCTTGATGTCTAATTGATCCTAGAAAAATTTCAGGTCGGCCGGAAATTCAAGATGGCCGTCACAGCTAAAAATAGATTTTTAAAAAATAAGTTTGTAGCGACTACTTCTTCAAAACTATAAGTGATATTGATATGGGACTTTTTCTAAAATGATCAGCATTACATGATGTTGATCCTAGTCAAAAATCGTTTTGATTCAACATTAAACATGGCTGCCAGCGGCCATCTTTGTTTACATAGAGTTATATAGTAAAAACTTGTAGCGACTACTCCTCTGAAACTACTTGGCGGATTGTCATGAAACTTTACAGGAATGTTGCTCTTGATGTCTAATTGATCCTATCAAAATTTCAGGTCGGCCGGAAATTCAAGATGGCCGTCACAGCTAAAAATAGATTTTTAAAAAATAAGTTTGTAGCGACTACTTCTTGAAAACTATAAGTGATATTGATATGGGACTTTTTCTAAAATGATCAGCATGACATGATGTAGATCCTTGTGGAAAAATATTTTGATTCGACGTTAAACATGGCTGCCAGTGGCCATCTTTGGTTACATAGAGTTATATAGTAAAAACTTGTAGCGACTACTCCTCTGAAACTACTTGACGGATGTTCATGAAACTTCACAGGAATGTTGCTCTTGATGTCTAATTGATCCTAGAAAAATTTCAGGTCGGCCGGAAATTCAAGATGGCCGCCACAGCTAAAAATAGATTTAAAATAAATAAGTTTGTAGCGACTACTTCCTAAAAACAATAAGAGATATTGATATGGGACTTTTTCTAAAATGATCAGTATGACATGATGTTGGTCCTTGTCGAAAATCGTTTTGATTTGACCTTAAACATGGCTGCTTTGTTTACATAGAGTTATATAATGAAAACTTGTAGCGACTACTTCTTTGAAACTACTTGACGGATTTTCATGAAACTACACAGGAATGTTGCTCTTAATGTCTTATTGATCTTAGCAAAATTTCAGGTCGGCCGGAAATTCAAGATGGCCGCCACGGTTAAAAATAGATTTTCAAAAAACAAGTCTGTAGCGACTACTTCCTGAAATCAAAATCAATCAGTAGAGCTTCAAGGTCATTGACCTCTTGTTTGATTTTTGTTTCTATTTTTTTTTTTTTTTTTTTTTTTGATTTTTTATTTTTTGATTGATTTTAAAAAAAAATTGATTTTTTTTAAAAAAAAAATCATTATCTTTTTAATTACTTGACACTTACTTTAAAATTTCTTGTCGGCGCTACTCATCCTAAATGCCTTGTTGAATTTCGACGAAACTTTGCAGGAAGCATCGGTAAGGTGTCTGTCTAGTTGTGCATATCACGCTTTTGTTCCAGTTCGCTGATTTTTGACTGAGTTATGGCCCTTTGACATTTTTATTTTAAATTTCTTGTCGGCGCTACTCCTCTTAAACGGCTTGTTGGATTTCTACGAAATCCTCCGTATAATGTCTAGTTGTGCAAAGCGCGGTATTTCAATGAAAGCTTGGGACAATTTCGGAAACTAGCTAGATATTGTTAGTAATAACAGAGTTATGGCCCTTGATATGTTGAAAAATGCTATATTGTATTTTCCTTTGTTAAAACTATAGGAGAAGAGAGCTATATCTAGCTATATTTATCTAAATCTATAAGAGCTGTTTTAGCCAGTAGAGCGTCCACAGGCCCTCTTGGGCCTCTTGTTATTATTATTTTTTTATTTTTTATTTTATTTTATTTTATTTTTGAAATATTAGGCCATCCTTAAACAAATATTTGTTTGCTGTGCTCCGACCCTGAATTTTTTAAGTGGGTAGGTAGGTAGGTCTTTTTCTTTTTTTTTCTGTGGTCCTGGTTAAGCATTTTTACAAATCATAATTTCCTATCTCAATTTATGATAATGCAGTCTGTGGATAACCTCATTAATATTTCTTTACAAATTATTTTTCAGTAAAAAAAAAAAAAAAAAAAAAAAAAATTTAAAAGAAAAAAGAAAAAAAAATTCTGAAAGGCTTAAAAAACAAACAACACTGTCGCTGCCTTTTTAGACGGTCGGTCGGAACACAGCAAACAAACACTTTTTTAAGGATGGCCTTATTATTATTTTTTATTTTTAGCTCTACTGTTCAGAGATCAGCAGAGCTTATGCTGTCGTCCGTCGTCCGTCTGTCTGTCCGTAAACTTTTTTTTGTATCAACAACTCCTCTGAAACTACTGAATGGATTTTCATGAAACTTTACAGAAATGTTGCCCATGAAGTCTAGTTGATCCTAGCAAAAATTCATGTTGATGTGAAATCCAAGATGGCCACCAAATCTAAAAATAGGTTTTTAAAAAAGCAAGTTTGTAGCGACTACTTCTTGAAAACTATAAGTGATATTGATATGGGACTTTTTCTAAATTGATCAACATGACATGATGTTGGTCCTTGTCAAAAATCGTTTTGATTCGACGTTAAACATGGCTGCCAGGGGCCATCTTTGTTTACATAGAATTATATAATGAAAACTTGTAGCGACTACTCCTCTGAAACAACTTGACGGATTTTCATGAAACTTCACAGGAATGTTGCTTTTGATGTCTTATTGATCCTAGCAAAATTTTAGGTCGGCCGGAAATTCAAGATGGCCGCCACGACTAAAAATAAGTTTTCAAAATACAAGTTTGTAGCGACTTCTTCTTGAAAACTATAAGTGATATTGATATGGGACTTTTTCTAAAATGATCAGCATGACATGATGTTGGTCCTTGTCAAAAATTGTTTTGATTCAACGTTAAACATTGCTGCCAGCGGCCATCTTTGTTTACATAGAGTTATATAGTAAAAACTTGTAGCGACTACTTCTTTGAAACTACTTGGCGGATTTTCATGACACTTTACAGGAATGTTGCTCTTAATGTCTAATTGATCCTAGCAAAATTTCATATCGGCCAGAAATTCAAGATGGCCGCCACAGCTAAAAATAGATTTTTAAAAAAGAAGTTTGTAGCGACTACATCTTGAAAACTATAAGTGACATTGATATGGGACTTTTTGTAAAATGATCAGCATGACATGATGGTTATCAGAGTTAAACATTATTTTGATTCGACGTTAAACATGGCTGCCAGTGGCCATCTTTGTTTACATAGAGTTATATAATGAAAACTTGTAGCGTCTACTCCTCTGAAACTACTTGACGGATTTTCATGAAACTTCACAGGAATGCTGATCTAGCTATCAAAAACCTATCAGTAGAGCTTCAAGGTCATTGACCTCTTGTTCATATAGACATATAGGAAAAAACTTTAAAAAACCTTCTTCTCTGAACCACAAGGCACAGAGCTCTCATTTATTACATGTAGCGTCTGCTTATGGTCCTCTACTAAGTTTATTCAAATGGTTACCCTGGGGTCAAATTTGTCCCCGCCCCCGAGTGTCAGTTTTACATAGACTTATATAGGAAAAAAAAATATATATTCTTCTCGGAAACTACAAGAGCCAGAGGTTTGATATTTTGCATTTACTATAAGCTTATGGTCCTTTACCAAGTTTGTTCAAATGGTGACCCTCTGGTCACATTTGACCCCGCCCCAAGGGTCACATTTTTTACATAGACTTATATAGGAAACACATTAAAATCTTCTTCTCTGAAACTACAAGAGCCAGAAGTTTAATATTTTGCATTTACTATAAGCTTATGGACCAAGTTTGTTCAAATGGTGACTCAGGGGTCACATTTGGCCCGCCCCACCCCGGGGGTCACAGTTATACATAGGCTTGTATAGGGAAAAACTGAAAAAATCTTCTTCTCTGGAACCACATGGGACAGAGCTCTCATGTATTACATGTAGCATCAGCTTATAGTCCTCTTCTAAGTTTGTTCAAATGGTGACCCTGGGGTCAAATTTGTCCCCGCCCCGAGGGTCACAGTTTTACATAGACTTATATATGGAAAAAGTTAAAAATCTTCTTCTCGGAAACTACAAGAGCCAGAAGTTTGATATTTTGCATTTACTATAAGCTTATGATCCTTTACCAAGTTTGTTCAAATGGTGACCGTGGGGTTCACATTTGGCCCCGCCCCAAGGGTCACATGTTTTACATAGGCTTGTATAGGGAAAAACTGAAAAAAATCTTCTTGTCTGGAACTGCAAGAGCCAGAGGTTTAATATTTTGCTTTTGCTATAAGCTTATGGTCCTCTACCAAGTTTGTTCAAATGGTGACCCTGGTGTCAAATTTGGCCGCACCCCCGGGGGGCAGTGTATTAGGCAGAAATTCAAGAACTGGGTGTGCAAATATGCAAACAGGGTGTACAAAATAAGTTGCTAAAAGACGGCTGCACGGTTGGCTGTCTGGCTAATACACTGCCCTGGGGTCACAGTTTTGTCATAGACTTATATGTATATATATATAGGAACAAAAATTCTTCTCTGAAACTGCAAAAGCCAGAGGTTTAATATTTTGCATTTACTATAATATTATGGTCTTCTACCAAGTTTGTTCAAATGGTGACCCTGGGGTCAAATTTGAAGCCCCGTGGGTCACAGTTTTACATAGACTTATATAGGAAACACATTAAAGTCTTCTTTTCTGGAACTACAAGAGCCATAGGTTTAATATTTTGCATTTACTATACTCTAATGGTGCTTTACCAAGTTTATTCAAATGATGACCGTGGGGTCACATTTGGCCCCGCCGTATGGGTCATGTGTATAGGGAAAAACTTAAAAAAATCTTCTCTGAAACCACAAAGCTCTCATATATTACATGTAGCCCTGGGGTCACATTTGGCCTTGCCCAAGGTGTTACACTCTAGCACCTTCATTTTGTATTTGATATTTACCAAACTTTGTCAGTGTCTTTATATCAATGTTGTTATACAGAACAGAGCCCACATTTCTTGAACAATCTTAACCAAACTTGCACAGATTGTATAGACTATAAGATTTTGATTTCGAAGAAGTTTCATAATGTGCCAATACTCAGGTGATCGATTTAGGGCCATCTTGGCCCTCTTGTTTTAAAAGTTGTGCATTTGATATGTTCCATTGCATTGATATATTGCAATAATTCAAAGATTAACTAATATCCCATAATAAGCTTCCAACATTACTGTAAGTTATATGGAATAAGAGATTATAAATAAAAAACAAAAATTATTGTTGAAATCTACATGACATGCGATACATTCAGATGAAATGAGTTCAGCATCATGCATGTGCCACCAAGGATAAAATGAGTTCAGCATCATGCATGTGCCACCACGGCTAAAATAAGTGCAGCATGCATGTGCCGCCGTGGCTAAAATGAGTGCAGCATGCATGTGCCGCCGTGGCTAAAATGAGTGCAGCATGCATGTGCCGCCATGGCTAAAATGAGTGCAGCATGCATGTGCCACCATGGCTAAAATGAGTGCAGCATGCATGTTCCACCATGGCTAAAATGAGTGCAGCATGCATGTGCCACCACGGCTAAAAGAGTGCAGCATCATGCATGTGCCACCAAGGATAAAATGAGTTCAGCATCATGCATGTACCACCACGGCTAAAATGAGTGCAGCATGCATGTGCCACCATGGCTAAAATGAGTGCAGCATGCATGTGCCAACGTGGCTAAAATGAGTGCAGCATGCATGTGCCACCGTGGCTAAAATGAGTGCAGCATGCATGTGCCACCGTAGCTAAAATGAGTGCAGCATGCATGTGCCACCATGGCTAAAATGAGTGCAGCATGCATGTACCACCATGGCTAAAATGAGTCCAGCATACATGTGCCACCATGGCTAAAATGAGTGCAGCATGCATGTGCCACCGTGGCTAAAATGAGTGCAGCATGCATGTGCCACCATGGCTAAAATGAGTGCAGCATGCATGTGCCACTGTGGCTAAAATGAGTGCAGCATGCATGTGCCACCGTGGCTAAAATAAGTGCAGCGCAGCATGCATGTGCCACCGTGGCTAAAATGAGTGCAGCATGCATGTGCCACCGTGGCTAAAATAAGTGCAGCATGCATGTGCCACCATGGCTAAAATGAGTGCAGCATGCATGTGCCACCATGGCTAAAATGAGTGCGAGTTCAGCATGCATGTGCCACCGTGGCTAAAATGAGTGCAGCATGCATGTACCACAATGGCTAAAATGAGTACAGCATGTATGTGCCACCGTGGCTAAAATGTGTGCAGCATGCATGTGCCACCATGGCTAAAATGAGTGCAGCATCATGCGTGTGCCACCAAGGATAAAATGAGTTCAGCATCATGCATGTGCCACAACGGCTAAAATGAGTGCAGCATGCATGTGCCACCGTGGCTAAAATGAGTACAGCATGCATGTGCCACCATGGCTAAAATGTGTGCAGCATGCATGTGCCACTGTGGCTAAAATGAGTGCAGCATGCATGTGCCACCACGGCTAAAATGAGTGCAGCATCATGCGTGTGCCACCAAGGATAAAATGAGTTCAGCATCATGCATGTGCCACCACGGCTAAAATGAGTGCAGCATGCATGTACCACCATGGCTAAAATGAGTGCAGCATGCATGTACCACCATGGCTAAAATGAGTGCAGCATGCATGTGCCACCATGGCTAAAATGAGTGCAACATGCATGTGCCACCGTGGCTAAAATGAGTGCAGCATGCATGTGCCACCATGGCTAAAATGAGTGCAACATGCATGTGCCACCATGGCTTAAATGTGTGCAGCATGCATGTGCCACCATGGCTAAAATGAGTTCAGCATGCATGTACCACCATGGCTAAAATGAGTGCAGCATGCATGTACCACCATGGCTAAAATGAGTGCAGCATCATGCATGTGCCACCATGGCTTAAATGAGTGCAGCATCATGCATGTGCCACCATGGCTAAAATGAGTGCAGCATCATGCATGTGCCATCATGGCTAAAATGAGTGCAGCATCATGCATGTGCCAATATGACTAACATGAGTGCATCATCATGCTTGTGCCACCATGGCTAACATGAGTGCAGCATCATGCATGTGCCACCGTGGCTAAAATGAGTGCAGCATCATGCATGTGCCACCATGGCTAACATGAGTGCAGCATAATGCATGTGCCACCACGGCTAAAAAAATACAAAAATAAATGTTTGCTACTTCTCTAGAACAAATGAAATTCATGTTGATGAAGCTTCCAAAATGGCCCCCAGTGGCCCTCTTTTATTTACTTGAAGCTTTATTTGTGGTTACATCTGGATGGAATTTGTCAGGTCTGTTGAAAATGAACAATTAAATAAAGTTGTTTTGAAGCATTCAATATTGGTCTTTTCAAGATGGGAAGAATAAAGTTCAGAATAGGATGCATTTTAAATTTCAAAAAATCAGTAATTAGTAACACATTTACCTAGAGGGTCTTAAATGAGTGCCTGTTTAATATTGAATGTGTTAAACGAGTTGGATAAAGTTATTTGATGCGAGGCTGTGTTGAGCATCATGTCAATTTTAATTCAATATTAAATAGGCACAAATGTGAGATTCTAATTATCAAACAAGAGCTGTCGGAGAACAGCGCAGCTCGACTATTCGATTTTTCAAAGAATAAATTATATAGCCAGTATATACCATCAGAAAACAAGGCTAAAACAATGTGGGGGTGGGGTTGGTGTGCGGGGCGGGTATAGAAACACGGGCCAATATAAAATTATTGGTAGAATCTCATACAAATTATATACTCGGTAAAAAAAGTTTTGGACCAGGGTGTATAAAGTCATATAAAAATAAAACTAGTGGACAGAATTTAAGTATCTTTTTTTAGTAACAAAGGTCTACCCTATTCGGTTAATTTGGTACCAGAAACATTAAATTCCAAACAACATTTGATTTTAAAAATATATCGCGAACACACAAAGGGTCTGTAAAAAATGTTGCAAAGTCCATTAAAAGTAACAGTTACGGACACATTCGAGTAACCAATAAAAAGATTATTATTTTTTTGCAAACTTTCATTGTAAACGATAATTATTGTTGATTGTTGATCTATTGTGAATTATCAACTGAGATAATAAGGGTTATGGTCGAATATCAAGTTCAGCGATCATTGTACGGGTTCGAACACTGCCATGGTCCAAAACTTTTTTTACAGAGTGTAGTAAAATTAGGGGCAGGGTGTGAAATTCTTTTCTTTTTTTTATCAGTTTTAATCCAAAGGTTGTGGGGGCAACATAGCTATTTGTGTAAAAATTGACCAAAAAAACACAGAAATATGTAAAAAAATAAATAAAAAAATGAAAAATATGGGGTGTGCTGTGGAGGGGTGAGGGGGTGGGCGGAGGGAGCCCACTATGGGTGAAGTATGAATAAGAGGAATAATGCTATAAGAAATCCCAAACCAAAATATAGATATATACAAAAACTTACACGCAAAGCTAGATCTGCGTTTATTGCACATTTAATGGACCATCACAGTTTGGGTTCCATGGGAGCCCAGAAGTTGGAGAAGACAAAATTACTTATGCAACCTTTTACAAAATACTATAAGGAAACTAATTCCCAAATTTAGTTGAGCTAGGACAATACAGACCTGTAAACACAGCTAACACACAAAATTTGATGTGAAATAGACACATTTTAAGGGCTTTGGAATCAGAATTTTGGTTCCATGGGAGCCCATGGGTTACAGGAACCAAAATTGCTTATGCAGTCATTGTTTCTGATTGTCAATACAATACCTCACAGAGCATTGTTTCTAATTATAAATACAGTACCTCACAGAGCATTGTTTCTGATTGTCAATACAGTACCTCACAGAGCATTGTTTCTGATTGTCAATACAGTACCTCACAGAGCATTGTTTCTAATTGTAAATACAGTACATCACAGAGCATTGTTTCTAATTGTCAGTACCTCACATAGCATTTTTCTGATTGTAAATACAGTTTCTCACATAGCATTGTTTCTGATTGTAAATACAGTACCTCAAAGAGCATTGTTTCTGATTGTCAATACAGTACCTCACAGAGCATTGTTTCTGATTGTTAATACAGTACCTCACAGAGCATTGTTTCTGATTGTCAATACAGTACCTCACAGAGCATTGTTTCTGATTGTAATACAGTACCTCACAGAGCATTGTTTCTAATTGTAAATACAGTACATCACAGAGCATTGTTTCTAATTGTCAATACAGTACATCACAGAGCATTGTTTCTGATTGTAAATACAGTACCTCACAGAGCATTGTTTCTAATTGTCAAAACAGTACCTCACAGAGCATTGTTTCTGATTGTAAATACAGTACCTCAATGAGCATTGTTTTGGATTGTAAATACAGTACCTCACAGAGCATTGTTTCTGATTGTAAATACAGTACCTCACTGAGCATTGTTTCTGATTGTCAATACAGTACCTCACAGAGCATTGTTTCTAATTATAAATACAGTACCTCACAGAGCATTGTTTCTGATTGTCAATACAGTACCTCACAGAGCATTGTTTCTAATTATAAATACAGTACCTCACAGAGCATTGTTTCTAATTGTAAATACAGTAGCTCACAGAGCATTGTTTCTAATTGTAAATACAGTACCTCACAGAGCATTGTTTCTAATTGTCAATACAGTACCTCACAGAGCATTGTTTCTGATTGTTACATTTGCCCCTTAATAATTTGGTGACTTCCTCATGGATGTAATTGTGTCTCAGATCTGTCGTCTCAGATCTGTCGTTGTGTCTGTCTGACAATATTGATTAGAGTGACAAAGGAGGATATTTTGGCTACCAGAAAAAAAAGACCTCAGATTTCGAGTGGTAACTGATATATAAATAAGAACTTGATCCAGTAGTCTCACGTTGTGCCCTCACCATGCTTTAATCTTAAAGTTACAGACTGCAGTAATGTCCCCTGTTTTTAGCTCGACTGATCAGAGATCAGCAGAGCTTATGCTGTGGTGTGGCGTCCGTCATCCGTCCGTCCGTCCGTCGTCCGTTAACTTTTGCCTTGTGAACACTCTAGGGACTTCATTATTAATCAAATATTTACGAAACTTTGCTAGTGTCTTTATATCAATGAAAGCTCAGACAAGTTCGAAAACCAGCCAGATCGGATTAATTTCACCGGAGTTATGGTCCTTGTTTTTCTGAAAAATGCCATTTTCTGCCTTGTGAACACCGTAGCACCTTCATTTATTATTTGATCTTTACCAAACTTGCACAGATTGTTAATATCAATGAAAGCTCAAGCAAATTCGAAAACCAGCTGAATCGGATGTTTAACACCAGAGTTATGGCCCTTGTTTTTTCTGAAAAATGCTATTTTCTGCCTTGTGAACACTCTAAGGCCTTTAGTATTAATCAGATCGTTTCTTAACTCTGCCAGTGTTTTATATCAATGAAAGTCTGGACAAGTTCGAAAACCGGCAAGATCGGAATAATTTCACCGGAGTTATGGCCCTTGTTTTGCTGAAAAATGCCATATTAAGCCTTGTGAACATGTAACCTGATGGTAAATAATGATAATGATTTTATTAAATTTTATGATAAGTAAGATTTAATATTGTTGATCCCAGAGCTTGTTGATTGATGTTGGTACATTGGACCCAGTGTGGGACAATCTGGCTATAGATTTAATTTGCTACAGTCTGGATCATCAAAGTGAAAATAGTCACACTTATCTATTATACAGCAGGTATTAATTAATGCAGTACTTTGTTAAAGGGGTTGATGCACTATTTTCAAACACAGTTTATTTTAAAGGGCTCTGAAAAACTTGAAAAAAGCTGAAAGAATTATCAAAATGCCATGAAAAATAAAGGAGATATGACCTATTGAAAATTTGCAAAGAAAAAAATGGAGGTGGCCATCTTTGAACGATGACGTCATCGCGCCTATTATCATATATGGCATATTGATAAAATATTTTTTAAAGCAAAGAAAATCACTGCAAATGAAAAATAATATTAAAATGTATACATTTTACATCTGTATATTTATTTTTAATCAATTTGCAGTGGTTTTCTTTGCATTAAAATACATTTTGTCAATATACCATATATGGTAAAACGGTGCGATGACGTCATCGTTCAATGATGGCCGCCTCCATTTATGTTTTTTGCAAATTTTCAATAGGTCATATCTCCTTTATTTTTCGTGGCATTTTGATAATTCTTTCAGCTTTTTTCAAGTTTTTCAGAGCCCTTTAAACTGTGTTTGGAAATAGTGCATCAACCCCTTTAAGGCTGATGCTGGACTCCTAGGATAATCTTTATTTAATGATTATAGACAGGTTAATATCAATATCTGATTGGATGTTATGGTTTTGTATGTATGATTTTGGGTGTGTCTAGATGTAAGAGGATGGTGCTTAGAAATGAGCGGGAATTGGAAAAGGGTTTTGGATAGTCAGTAAGGTTTGAGCTAGTTAGAAGACGGTTTCGGAGTTATGAAAGAAAGGTTTCAGTTATATATTGAAAAGGGTAGAACTAGGATAACAATAAAGTAAAGTTACAATGTGGACATATAATATTGAATTAGAGAATAGAAAATAAACATGTTAAATGGAAATGGTGACTTGTATTTGCTTTTGGCTAATTCCCCATGGCCGAGCCAAGCGAGTGATTATGAGATATGATTAATATGAAATATCAATATAATAAATAAAAGGTCCCGGTCACAAACACTCTAGCACTTTGATCTTTACCAAACTTGCACAAATTGTTAATATCAATGAAAGCTCGGACAAGTCCAAAAGCCATCCAAATCGGACCAGTAACAGCGGAGTTATGGCCCTTCATTTTGTTAAATATGCTGTATTTTGCTAGGGCTGACTATTGAAGGGACAATTGACTATTGCAATAGTATTGGCATTGCTGAATGTACAATTGCAATACTATTACTATTGTGATATACTATTGCAATACTATTGCAATAGTATTGATAAAAATGAAAATTAAATGACATTATTAAAGCTTGCACAGGAGAAACACATTTTATTAATTATTTGAATAATATGAACTATAATAACACAACTTACAATGTTTCGTAACGTTGTTAGCTGTGTTATTATAATTCCTTGATATACCCCGGTACCCGAAATTTGCACAAATAGGGGCCTTTGTGTTTTATATTTTACAATTTCGAACTCGCGAGCGGTAACGGCCATATTTCTTGTTGCTATGTGATGTATCTGTAACTACTAAAAGACGGGATTCAAAATAACACGGAACAGATGGAAAGCGGTTCAGTAAATAGTTGATAATGTCCAAATAAAACAAATATACTCGCCTAAGTTGCTTTAATATTGAAGTTAATTCAGTATTTCTGCGGTGCAATAAACCATTTGAAAGTACAAGTTTTAGATTGTTACTTTGTGCGCGTTCAACAATTGTGTATTAATCTACCCGTCTTTTAGTAGTCACCACGTGTTCGGGAATCCCCAGATTAAATTATCAATCTGCCGATCCCCCTCTAGGCCATAAATGAATTCATGCGCGCACCTGCTTAGTTTTCCGTGTTTGCTATTTTGGGAAAGGAAAACACGACTTAGCAAACGTAAAAACTATGAAATGAATTACAGATTATTTGTTGAAATATAAATATTAGCACTGCAGACTATTGAAACTATCGATAGTTCAGCATACTATTGGCAATAGTAATCGATAGTTCAATTTGCTATCGATGCATCGCAATTGGGACGATCACAATCGCAATACATCGATAAATCGATGTATTGTTACACCTCTATATTTTGCCTTGTTAAGGCGAATGGGCCTTCGTTTTTTTATCTGATCTTTACCAAACTTTACCAGATTTTTTGACCTTTTTTTTCTTTTATTATTAGCTCTACTGGCTGATGGCCAGCAGAGCTTATGGGATGGCGAGTTGTCCGTCGTCCGTCTGTCGTCCGTCGTCCGTTAACTTTTGCCTTGTGAACACTCTAGGGCCTTCATTATTAATTGAATCTTTACGAAACTTTGCCAGTGTCTTTATATCAATAAAAGCTCAGACAAGTTCGAAAACCAGCCAGATAGGAATAATTTCACCGGAGTTATGGCCCTTGTTTTGCTGAAAAATGCCATATTAAGCCTTGTGAACACTCTAGCACCTTCATTTATTATTTGATCTTTACCAAACTTGCACAGTTTGTTAATATTAATGAAAGCTCGGACAAGTTCGAAAACCAGCCAAATCGGATCAGTAACACTGGATTTATGGCCCTTGTCTTTTCTTAAAATTGCTATTTTCTGCCTTGTGAACGCTCTAGCACCTTCATTTATTATTTGATCATTTCCAAACTTGCACAGATTGTTAATACCAATTATAGCTTGGACAAGTTCAAAAATCAGCTGAATTGGGTCAGTAACACCACGAGTTATGGCCCTTTTTTCTCTGAAAAATGCCATTTTCTGCCTTGTGAACACTCTAGCACCTTCATTTATTATTTAATCTTTACCAAACTTGCACAGATTGTTAATATCAATAAAAGCTCGAACAAGTTCGAAAATCAGCTAAATCGGATCAGTAACACCTGAGTTATGGCCCTTGTTTTTTCTGAAAAATACTATTTTCTGCCTTGTGAACACTCTAGGGTCTTCAATATTAATCGGATCTTTACTTAACTTTTTCAGTGTCTTTATATCAATGAAAGCTCGAACAAGTTCGAAAATCGGCAAGATTGAAATAATTTCACAGGAGTTATGGCCCTTGTTTTGCTGAAAAATGCTGTATTAAGCCTTGTGAACACTCTAGCACCTTTAATTTATTATTTGATCTTTACCAAACTTGCAAAGATTGTTAATATCAATAAAAGCTCAGACAAGTTCGAAAACCAGCTAGATTGGACTATTAACAGCGGAGTTATTGCCCTTGATTTAGTTAAAAATGCTATATTTTGCCTCGTTAAGATGATAGGGGCTTCATTGTTCATCCGATCTTTACCAAACTTTATCAGATTGTTAATATCAATGAAAGCTCGGGCAAGTTCGAAAACCATTCATATCGGACCAGTAACAGCGGAGTTATGGCCCTTGATTTAGTTCAAAATACTGTATTTTGCTTTGTTAAGACTATTTTTTATCCGATCTTAACCGAACTTTATCAGATTGTTAATGTCAACAAAAGCTCGGTCAAGTTCTAAAACCAGAGAGATCGGACCAGTAACAGCGGAGTTATGCCCTTGATTTTTGTTAAAAATGCTATAATTTGCCTCGTCTTACAATAGGGCCTTCATTTTGCATCTGATCTTTGCCAGACTTTACCAGATTTTATGACTTTCTTCTTTTTATATTTAATATTATTTATTTATTGATTTTTTTATTTTTTTTACATTTTTTTTTTTTTTTTATTTTTTTTTTTTACATTTTTTTTTACATTTATTGTTAACAATTTATTTTTACATTTTTTTTTAGCTCTATGTTGGACCAGTCGGACCAGTAACAGAGGAGTTATGGTTATTGATTTAGTTAAAAATGCTATATTTTGCCCCATTAATACGGTAGGGCCTTCATTTTTCATCTGATCTTTACCAAACTTTACCAGATTCTTTAGTTATGGCCCTGGATTTAGTTGAAAAGCTGTATTTTTCCCAAAACTTTCCAAAAAACGTAAATGGCAGTCTCTCGCTTCATTGATGTTATAAGAGCCATGTTGGCCAGTAGAGCGTCCACAGGCCCTCTTGCGCCTCTTGTTAGCTCGACTGATCAGAGATCAGCAGAGCTTATGCCGTGGTGCGGCGTCCGTCGTCCGTCTGTCTGTCCGTCCGTCTGTTCGTCTGTCTGTCCGTAAACTTTTTTTTGTAGCGACTACTCCTCTGAAACTACTGAATGGATTTTCATGAAACTTTACAGAAATATTGCCCATGAAGTCTAGTTGACTCTAGCGAAAATTCATGTTGATGTGAAATCCAAGATGGCTGCGAAATCTAAAAATAAGTTTTTAAAAAACAAGTTTGTAGCGACTACTTCTTGAAAACTCTAAGTGATATTGATATGGGACTTTTTCTAACATGATCAGCATGACATGATGTTGGTCCTTGTCGAAAATTGTTTTGATTCGACGTTAAACATGGCTGCCAGCGGCCATCTTTGTTTACATAGAGTTATATAATGAAAACTTGTAGCGACAACTCCTCTGAAACTACTTGACGGATTAACATGAAACTTCACAGGGATGTTGCTCTTGATGTCTTATTGATCCTAGCAAAATTTCAGGCCGGCCGGAAATTCAAAATGGCCGCCCTGGCTAAAAATAAATTTTCAAAATACAAGTTTGTAGCTTCTTGAAAACTATAAGTGATATTGATATAGGACTTTTTTTAAAATGATCAGCATGACATGATGTTGGTCCTTGTCAAAAATCGTTTTGATTTGACGTTAAACATGGCTGCCAGCGGCCATCTTTGTTTACATAGAGTTATATAATGAAAACTTGTAGCGACTACTCCTCTGAAACTACTTGACGGATTTTCATGAAACTTCACAGGAATGTTGCTCTTGATGTCTAATTGATCCTAGCAAAATTTCAGATCGGCCGGAAATTCAAGATGGCCGCCACGGCTAAAAATAAATTTTAAAATACAAGTTTGTAGCGACTACTTTTTGAAAACTATAAGTGATATTGATATGGGACTTTTTCTAAAATGATTAGCATGACATGATGTTGGTCCTTGTCAAAAATCGTTTTGATTCAACGTTAAACATGGCTGCCAGCGGCCATCTTTGTTTACATACAGTTATATAGTAAAAACTTGTAGCGACTACTCCTTTGAAACTACTTGACAGATTTTCATGAAACTTTACAGGAATGTTGCTCTTAATGTCTAATTGATCCTAGCAAAATTTCAGATCGGCCAGAAATTCAAGATGGCCGCCACAGCTAAAAATAGATTTTTAGCTCTACTGATCAGAGATCAGCAGAGCTTATGCCGTGGTGCGGCGTCCGTCGTCCGTCCGTCTGTCCGTCCGTCCGTCTGTCCGTCCGTCTGTCCGTCCGTCCGTTAACTTTTATTTGTAGCGACTACTCCTCTGAAACTACTTGATGGATATTCATGAAACTTTACAGAAATATTGCCCATGAAGTCTAGTTGATCCTAGCAAAAATTCATGTTGATGTGAAATCCAAGATGGCCGCCAAATCTAAAAATAGGTTTTTAAAAAACAAGTTTGTAGCGACTACTTCTTGAAAACTCTAAGGGATATTGCTATGAGACTTTTTCTAAAATGATCAGCATGACATGATGTTGGTCCTTGTCGAAAATCGTTTTGATTCGACGTTAAACATGGCTGCCAGCGGCCATCTTTGTTTACATAGAGTTATATAATGAAAACTTGTAGCGACTACTCCTCTGAAACTACTCGACGGATTTTCATGAAACTTCACAGGTATGTTGCTCTTGATGTCTAATTGATCCTAGCAAAATTTCAGGTCGGCCGGAAATTCAAGATGGCCGCCATGGCTAAAAATAGATTTTTAAAAAATAAGTTTGTAGCGACTACTTCTTGAAAACTATAAGAGATATTGATATGGGACTTTTTCTAAAATGATCAGCATGACATGATGTTGGTCCTTGTCGAAAATCGTTTTGATTCGACGTTAAACATGGCTGCCAGCGGCCATCTTTGTTTACATAGAGTTATATAATGAAAACTTGTAGCGACTACTCCTCTGAAACTACTTGACGGATTTTCATGAAACTTCACAGGAATGTTGCTCTTGATGTCTAATTGATCCTAGCAAAATTTCAGGTCAGCCGGAAATTCAAGATGGCCGCCACGGCTAAAAATATATTTTCAAAATACAAGTTTGTAGCGACTACTTCGTGAAAACTATAAGTGATATTGATATGGGACTTTTTCTAAAATGATCAGCATGATATGATGTTGGTCCTTGTCAAAAATTATATAATGAAAACTTGTAGCGACTACTCCTTTAAAACTACTTGGCAGATTTTCATGAAACTTCAAAGGAATGTTGCTCTTGATGTCTAATTGATCCTATCAAAATTTCAGGTTGGCCGGAAATTCAAGATGGCCGCCACGGCTAAAAATATTTTTTCAAAAAACAAGTCTGTAGCGACTACTTCCTGAAATCAAAATCAATCAGTAGAGCTTCAAGGTCATTGACCTCTTGTTAAAAAAGAAGTTTGTAGCGACTACGTCTTTAAAACTATAAGTGATATTGATATGGGACTTTTTGTAAAATGATCAGCATGACATGATGGTTATCATAGTCAAACATTAATTTGATTCGACGTTAAACATGGCTGCCAGTGGCCATCTTTGTTTACATAGAGTTATATGATGAAAACTTGTAGCGACTACTCCTCTGAAACTACTTGACGGATTTTCATGAAACTTCACAGGAATGTTGCTCTTGATGTCTAATTGATCCTAGCAAAATTTCAGGTTGCCCGGAAATTCAAGATGGCCACCATAGCTAAAATTAGATTTTTTAAAAAAGAAGTTTGTAGCGACTACGTCTTGAAAACTATAAGTGATATTGATATGGGACTTTTTGTAAAATGATCAGCATGACATGATGGTTATCAGAGTCAAACATTATTTTGATTCAACGTTAAACATGGCTGTCAGCGGCCATCTTTGTTTACATAGAGTTATATAATGAAAACTTGTAGCGACTATTCCTTAGTTAAAAATGCTATGTTTTGCCGCTTTAAAACGATAGTCATTCGCTTCATTGATGTTATAAGAGCCATATTAGCCAGTAGAGCGGCCACAGGCCCTCTTGGGCCTCTTGTTTAACTTGTAAATAACTTCCAAGGGCCAGCAGAGCTTATGAGATGGCGAATTGTCCGTCATCCGTCCGTCCGTCGTCCGTCTGTCGTCTGTCCGTCTTCCGTTGTTAACTTTTGTCTTGTGAACACTCTAGGGCCTTCATTTTTCATCCGATCTTTACCAAACTTTAACAGGTTGTTAATATCAATAAAAGCTCGGACATGTTCGAAAACCAGCCAGATCGGTATAATTTCACCGGAGTAACGGCCCTTGTTTTGCTGGAAAATGCCATATTAAGCCTTGTGAACACTCTAGCACCTTCATTTATTATTTGATCTTTACCAAACTTACACAGATTATTAATATCAATGAAAGCTTGGTCAAGTTCGAAAACCAGCCAAGTCGGATCAGTAACATCGGAGTTATGGCCCTTGTTTTTTCTTACTATTTTCTGCCTTGTGAACGCTCTAGCACCTTCATTTATTATTTGATTGTTACCAAACTTGCACAGATTGTTAATACCAATTATAGCTTGGACAAGTTCGAAAATCAGCTGAATTAGTTCAGTAACACCAGAGTTATGGAACTTGTTTGTTTTTCTGAAAAATGCCATTTTCTGCCTTGTGAACACTCTACACTTTCATTTATTATTTGATCTTTACCAAACTTGCAAAGATTGTTAATATCAATGAAAGTTCGAACAAGTTCAAAAACCAGCTAAATCGGATCAGTAACACCGGAGTTATGGCCCTTGTTTTTTCTGGAAAATGCTATATTCTGCCTTGTGAACACTCTAGGGCCTTCAATATTAATCGGATCTTTACTTAACTTTGCCAGTGTCTTTATATCAATAAAAGCTCAAACAAGTTCGAAAACCGGCAAGATCGCAATAATTTCAACGGAGTTATGTCCCTTGTTTTGCTGAAAAATGCCATATTAAGCCTTGTGAACACTCTAGCACGTTCATAAAAACTTGACAACGTCAAATGTTTATACAACAGTTACACTTTATGATGTCACTTGATGTTTATCATAAGATTAAAGTAAGAAAAGCATTTATTTAACTTGAAAGTACGTTTTTTGAAAGTTTCGTAGAATCTCTCAAAATCTCTTCAAAATCACCCCAAAGTTTGGGGCGATTTCAAACTGAGGCTATACTAGAGAGTGGGTCTTACTAGAGAGTGTTCGGTTCCGAAAGACCGCGAGCGAAAACAGTTTGACTTTTTTTTCTGAAAAGACAAGTAAAAAATGGTTTGAGCTGACCATACCTCTCCACCCCCGTCAGTTTTTATTGTGTTTTTGCTTTTTTTGTTTTTTTTTATTTCTGGGGACAACATGTAGGCACGTACCTACAGTGCCTATAGGCAGCTATGCCACTGCCTAACAAGTCTATACTGCACCGTGTATTCTGAAAATACACACCAATTGTGAATGATCGCAAATGTGTTCTAAAAATAGAAGCAGTAGCTGGTTCCCGAGTTAACAATTTATTTACCACTAAATTAGGCAGAAAGATCCAGAACTTTTCTGTAAAAAGGCGCCATACCAGAGACATGCATTTGGGAGATATCATAGTTTGACTTAACACACAAACAAAGCTGTTTACTGAAATAGTACATAATAGTACATAATTCGTAAAAATCTACTGAAAGTTTTAAATGAACATTTAGATTCCAATCAAAACATAATTATCATATCAGGCCATTTGATCAAATTAAGGATAAAAACTGTTCTCCATTAATTACTTCTCCTTCCAGCGCACTTATCAAACATAAGATATAATTTATAGTTCGCTGGCTCCCGTCCAGCAAATAATAAAGCCTACTAATGATTTCATCAGTTTATTAGTCTATCGGACCTTATTATACATATGTGGTAATGAATTCTTGAATGGAATAAGGTTAATTATTATATATCATTTTAAATACGTAGTTTTCATTAGCTAAAAGGCAGTGAAAGTCATTAGTATGAACTTATAATTGACTCTTTTTTTTTTGCAGGGCCAATAGTCTGTCTGTGAATGACAATAGTCTGTGAATGCCGTTACGCTTTCCCATGATGTAACATTATGCATGTAAAGAAGTAAGCAAAAAGTAAGCAAAGTAATGGAGTTTATACTATTCTATATAATAAAACTACCTACTTCTGTTTCAGTAAATAGTTAAAAACCTCCCCCAACCACCTTTTTGAAAAGAATAAAAACAAAAAAAATAAAAAAAAATACATTTTTGTCTCTCCTTTTTAAAATAATGCGAGACATAGGCGCCGCTAATGTTGGCGGGCTCGACGATGTCAACATATTGTATTATAACTTTTTTGTCCTTGAAAGTAGAATGTTCAAATTTCATATATAACCTCCTGGTCATTGTCCGTCTTAATGTCAATAACTTCCAGCCCTTATATACATGTACCATCACCAAATTTTAACACAAATATTGACGGTACATGTATTTAAGTGACCTTGACTCCAAACCCAGGGTCAGTTGGAGGGCTGGAAGTTATTGGCATTAGGAAAGACAATGACCAGGAGGTTATATATAAAATTTGAACATTCTACTCCCAAGGACAAGAAAGTTACAATGCAATATGTTAGCGTTAGGGTTTTGGTTAACATTTTGGTTAAGGTTTGCGTTAAAGTTCTTATAACTTTGTAGTCCTTTGAAGTAAATTTCATATAAAACATCACAGTTTATTGATCTTCTTATTACAGTAAGTATCACCCTCCAACTAACCCTGTGTCAAGGTCAGTTGCCTCTTAAATACATGTACCGTCTGTCGAAAATATTTGTTAAAGTGCGTTAAATTATAACTTTTTTGTTCTTTGGAGCAGAGTGTTCAAATTTCATATATAACCTCCTTGTCATTGTCCTTCTTAATGCCAATAACTTCCAGCTCTCCAACTGACCATGGGTCGGAGTCAAGGTCACTTAAATACATGTACCGTCTTCAAATGTGCATTGAATTATTTTACTTTTTTGTCCTATGGAGTAGAGTGTTCAAATTTCATATATAACAGAACTGGTCATTGTTCTTATTCCAATAACTTTCCAAATGACACTGTGTCAAAGTCAGTTGTCTCTTAAATACATGTACCGTCTCCAAATTTCACTATACATGTAACATCTCCAAATTTCAAAGGACAAGGTATAATAAGAGGGTATTTTGGCCCCCAATATGTTCAAAATGCAGAAGATAATATTTACATATAATCCGTCATGCATGTTGAGGTAAATTTATCATATTCTATCTTCAGAATATATTTTTGTTTATTATACTTATCTAGAAAAATTAAGAGGGTCTCAAAAAATCGCATTTTTGGTAATTTTGTTATATTTTGTAGATTTTGGACCTTGCTGGGCAAGATTTTGATCCTAAATATATAGAGCGCACCTCCGAACACAAACAGTTTTTTGACTGATGATGCATACCTATCAAGTACATGTTTCAACAAAAAATGTGCTGTGCTCGATGGTGCGCTCTGTATTTCCAAGACCAAAAAGTGATTGAAAACTGCTGAAAATGAACAAAAATGTCATATTTTGAAAGAAAAGGCCTTGTTTGTGAGGCTCTTAAATTCATTTAGAGCCTTCAAACGCACTCGTTATGAGTTTTAATAATGATTCAGTTCATTTGTAGCTAAACTAGATATTCAAAACTTGTGCATTAAAACTTTCAATATTGGGTGCCAATTTTGCCCCTTATCATACCTAGTCCTTTGACTATGTAAATATAAAATTTTGGAGTGCAGTCGATTCCGTTTAATCGCATATACGTTAATTGCATATTTTGGTTAATTGCATGAAGTTTTGAAACACAAAACCATTCGTATTGTTTTGCATGTAAAAAAAACCGTATAGTCGCATAGGTTTTTGTCACATTCCGGATAATTGCATAACGAATATCTGGCTAATTCCAATTGCTCTCAGTTTGCTTAAGTGTCGGTAAAGATGCATATGACATTGAGTAGCTCATAGAGGTACTTAATAAATGAAAAATGAAATAAGCTTTTGTGTTATTATCATGGCTGTGTAATTCACACTACAAACAACAGCAAAACGACGCAGGTTGAAAGAAAACAAATACGCATAAGTATTGCATAAAATCTATCAAATAACAGTAAATACAAAATGGATATGCACAATAATAATCCTATCAAACATCTTACAAAGAATTAACTCGTTTTTATGGAGTTTCTATGTAAGTATTAACAGAACAGTAAAACGAAAGTAGAAACGTGCACCGCTACATGTACAAAATGTTCAATTTCGGTTATTCGAATACTCTGGTTAATCGCATATATTTTCTTGACAAATGGGCTACGCAAATAAACTCACTGCCACTGGATATTGTTCTTGACCATCCATGAACTATATTTCGCTTCTGTTTAAATACATACACATCTCAATCTCTGCACATTTCAATGTGAGTTTTATAAGGTCTGACAGGAACATAATTACTTGAACTTTATATGGCTACTGCAGATGGGTAATTTGATACTCCAGTAAAAGTTTATCCTTTATAATTGCTTTTGTTTCAAATTAACTCATCAGGAGAATTTATCAACACTAATTAAATACCATGCCAGTCATTTGTTTTTGTTTCGCAGACAAAATAACAAGCTGTTAATTGATAAACTTTAAGTGAACTATTAACAGTGGAATTTTGTTGATTCAGACTTTTAAAAAAACATGGGATTTTCAGAAAAAAATAGTTATACTCTAAAACAATCATTGTTAGATTATACAGATTAACAAACTTCAGAGAAATGAACTTCTAAAAAAAACTGTAGTGTTGTATACATTGCTTCAGTGTTGCTACAATATCAGGTTACATATTATGTAGTAGTAGATTGCCTGTATATATATATATCACATGTTACTTGCTTTATGGGATTAAAGAGACATAGTCGCTATAGAACATACAGACATTACAAACAGAAATGGAGATTAAACAGTCAAATATAATTGAATAATTAATTGAGACTTGATGAAGATTGATTATAATTTTATCAAACCGGTGATTACTTAGGGTTTACACGAGACAACGATGCGTGAAGGTCAAATTCATTCTTTAGAGAATTAATAATGACTGTGCTGAATAAGGGTGGGTAAATTGCAACAATTATATATATAAATATATATACATAGTAGTAATTGGGTGGGCGTGTAAACCCTAAGTAATCACCGGTTTGATAAAATTATAATCAATCTTCATCAAGTCTCGATTAATTATACAATTTTATCAAACCAGGTGATACTTAGGTTTCCTCAGATTTTAGAGCTTCACACAGTCATTATTTAACATCACTGAATATTGCGGCTTACATGTACATTGTTATAAAAAACAATGTTCCTATATGTTGATCAACTGTATATATATATATATATATATTTATATGGGGAGAAATATTTGTGAACTACCAAGGACAGACAACCTTCGGACGAACTACGGCAGGGCGCCTAGCTATGACGAGATACACAGAAATCAAGCGTATATATTCACTCCTTATTAAAGGTAGTTGCAACACACGTTGATAAACTGTATCTCTACATCATAACACACTCGTCTGAAGGCACAATTAACATATAGACGCATACATACATACAATTATAGCTCATATGAGTGGGCCACATTTAAGCGTTCAACCACACACAGCTATATTGAGACAGTGACAATGAAAGGTGCCGGATCTGGGGATACTGTGAATTCAGGTATATATTATAAAGGGAGAGAATTTGAACTCACTACGGCAACTTTCGAAATTGGGATCTCGTAAGAGATTCATGTTCACAAGGCAGAATTATATATGGGGAGAAATATATATATATCTACCATGTTATGTAATCTGCATATAAAACTCTATGATATTATAGAGTACAACTTGTTATATCAGTTCATCACTGAAGTTATCAAATCTGCACTATGTAATTTTAAGTCCTTTACATTACTCAGTATAACTGAACTAAGAGTTCAAGTTCCTGATAGTATTTTCGGAAAATCTTTTCCGAATTTTTTAAATCTCACCTCTTAGTATAATAAAGTGTACCCGACGACATGTAAATATTTCACTTACTTGTTACATGACATACCGATAGTTTATACTATGTTCGGAAAATCTTTTCCGAATTTTTTAAATCTCACCTCTTAGTATAATAAAGTGTACCCGACGACATGTAAGTATTTCACTTACTTGTTACATGACATACCGATAGTTTATACTATGTTCGGAAAATCTTTTCCGAATTTTTTTAAAACTCACCTCTTAGTATAATAGAATGTACCCGACGACATGAAAGTATTTCACTTACTTGTTACATGACATACCGATAGTTTATACTTATCTGTCACATCACTTAACATAAATTAAACAACCGCATGTCACCTGCGCACATAATCGCTTCACCGACATTAAGCGCGGGAAATGTTCCTCTCTAGAATTTGCTTTTGTCAGCATTATCTTAGCCTTCCAGATTTCCCGGTATTCACTGGCATTTTTAGTTTTTCCCGCATTTCACTGGCTTTCCCAGCTTTTCCCAGTTTTTACTGGGTTTCCCAGTTTCCAGGGTGGTGCAAGCACCAGTTTCCATGCGAGCAATTTCTCTTCAACTTTTACGGATTTCTTGAGAATTTTCACCCCATTTCCCAGTACTTCAATGGCTTTCCCCAGTGTCCATGCGAACGATTTTTCTTACTCGGCAATCATAAAATTTATTCATTTCGCGTATTTGACGCTTTAGACACAATATTTTTCATATTTTTTCACCGATAAATACATATACATGCATGTGTAAATTTTTAAAATAAATAAAACAATAATTATGACACTTTGTGCCATTCACTCATTTGTTTCATGATGGTTCATACCATTTATTTGTCATATTAATCTGTACATTGGACATAAATCGTGACAATTATGCATTTCACATTATCATTTATTCTTAATACTACTGAACATATTAGTTCATGTATATTAGCATATACATAGGAAATGATAGGCTAAATCATGACAAATACCCTGTATGTATTTCACACCATTTCACTTATTTGCCACATTTTACCACTATTACATGCATTGCATGTCTATGCCTGGTAAAAATCACCACCACAACTGTATGCATTTTTCTTATTTTAAATGTCACCATAACAGTTACATGTATTAGTCATATTTCTTCATCTATAAATATGGTACAAGTAAATTAATTTATAATTAAAACTTGATCCAGACATTTTAATTTTGTTAAATTACACTATATTCATTTTTATCAACTTCACCCATCTGTGTGCACATGTACGTTTACTCTAGTATCATCATATTTACTCCTATTTTCCTCATGATTTCATACAGCATTACTTTAGTTTTTTGAACTTATTTACTAAATGTTGTTGGTCATGTACGTCTCGTGTCTTAACTTTGAACATTAACCTATTTAAAATTTTCCATCCTATCTCACTTAACATATATACATACATGTACATGTATATCCCTTGAAAATTGTGCTAGACGCAGTTAAATATGTTGACATGTAATTTGCTATGTCAATATTAATTAACATATATGAACTTCTTCTGAAACCAATAATACTTCTTCCTCTCTGTATGATATGAAGTCATTTGCATTTACCATATCATTAATTAATTATACATCCCGTTCTGTTTTAACAAAAAGTTAGAACAAACATATTTATTTACAGTCCGTTTGAGTACAGCTGGTTTCATTACTCATTCATAGTTCCCTAATACATGTACACTATTACATAGTGTTTACTTTTATAAATGCCAAAGTTCACCGTGTGTATTGTGTCGGTGTCTTACATCATTTGTATACACATTATTTATTTATTATGTATCATTGTATATACCAGTACCTGTAATATCTGCATGAGAGGGTTTGCAAGTACCCTGATGTAGTATTAAAGATTTCATTGCCTCTATGCAGGGGATATCTATCCTATCATTCCATTTCAAGGCAGCAAATACTAATCTGTTGATACAATTGTTGTATCGGACTTATTAGAGTAGATCTACATTAAAAATATTTCTCAACGTTCATTCATGGTTACAGCTGGGAGGTACCTTTTAATTACTAGGTTTGTGAGTATTCATCACTGATTTCACTGATTAACACTGAGCAACACAGTAGTTCATTCCGATCTTGAACATTCAAGTATGCCTCTCCCTACACCCGGAGAGATCTGGAGATCTTCTCTAAAAATTCTTGGAACTCAAGAAAACAAAAGCTCTACCTCTGAGCAACATTATTATTGAGACCACTATTATATCGGCAGTTCTAGCTAGTAAAGTATAACAGTCGTTATTTATCTACTGCTGAATAAAAATGTCTACTAATAAATATACTTATCAACGTAATAACCATCAGTATAATAATAATCAGCATAATAATATTGTTTTCTCCAGTAGTTCTTTCCCCAATCATCTATATAATGTACCCATTCTTTTGACTTTTTATTAACCTATCATCAATACTGAATTGCTGTTATTCTGATTATACAATTATCGACTAGTCTCATTTATTTGACGTCTTTGCTTGCTTTTTCTTGCACCCTAGTCGGAGGACGGCACATATCAAAAATCGTCTTGCTGTTCGTAGAAGTGTATTGTTTGCACTACATTATCGACCAAACAATTTCGTTTTTTAGACATGACTAAAAAACTTGAAGATTTCTCTAGATAATTCCCTGATATTTTGATAAAGAAAACATCAACACAGACTGACTCAGACTAATTAATTTAGTGCCACACCTTCACTTATGTGTAGTTCCATTTCAGAACAGCCATTTCGGCAATGCATTCAATTTTTTCGGTATGCATTGATTGGCCATTTCGGCCATGCATTCAACAGGCTCGCTTCCAGACAAAGAACCTCGTTCTGGCAAATGCACGCCTTAGGGATATCCCCTACGGCCAAATTTCTCCTAGGGATTACCCCCAATTCATTTTTCTTTCCTCGGCTAAATACATCGGCGGTGCCGGCGTTTCGCTAGCTTTACCCACTATATATAATTCCCTCGCACGTTTTGCTACCATTTCGGGGAGGGTTATCGTCTTTTCCATTTCGGAAAATGACGATGCCATTTTTCCTTGTTTGCCATAAGCAATACCAGCCTCAGCCCAGCACCGAAAATGCCAAACTAAATTCCAAGTTTTAATGTTCCTAAACCACTTTTACAATTATTTTTAAAAGTAAAACGATTCCGCATAAACTTAAACAACGTTTAAAGTATACGTCCTCGCACAATTCTTTCAACATTGATCAACTTTTATTAATTTTTCAATAGCCTTAATTCTCCGTAGTTCAACCTTTTCCAAACACGTTATCGTAATGACCTTGACCTTCACGCATCGTTCTCTCGTGGAAACCTAAGTATCACCTGGTTTGATAAAATTACTATTGATATTTTATATAAGTATGTGTTCGAAATGTAAATGAGTGTCCGTAAATAAAATTTTAACATATCGAAACATTTTCTGGTTCCCTGCATCGAGCCAAATCTGAAAAAAAATCACTTTTTATTTAGAGCACCTCCCAAAATTCAACTTTCTTGTTATGGGCTATTTTTAGGAATTCGGCCTTCAATGTTTTATTTGTTTCCCCTTTTGAGGTAGCTCAATATAAAGTATTTGTTTCTGAGGTATTTTTGAGGCTGAATCTAAATCTGTCATAGGTTTTGTTATAGCCAGTGTTTAAATTGCTTTTGCAATGTCAGCAGCAATATCACATTAATTCGGCTGACATTTCTTGATAAAATATGATACACTTAGATTAAAATTGACAAACTGGATAATTGCAACAATCTTACAGCAAGTCAAAATAACCTATATGTTGACAAACATTTAATACACAACAACCAAATTTAAGATCAATTTCAAGTTGGTTTTTTATGCCCCCGAAAAAATTTAAGTAGTCGCACCGTCCGGATTCTGTCTGTCTGTCTGTCCGTCATTCCTCAGTTCGGGTCCGGACTGTACCTTCAAAACAATGCATGGATTTTTATTAACTTGGCACAAGTGATCACCATAACAAGACAATGTGTCACGCGAAAAAACCCAGGTCCGTACCTCAACGGTCAAGGTCACAGTTGAAGTTCATAGGTCAAAAACAAGTACGCCATTTCATGTCCGGACCGTAACGTCACAACCCCTGCAGGGATTTTTAAATAACTTGGCACAAGTGATGACCATAGCAAGGCGATGTGTCAAACCCAGGTCCGTACCTCAAAGGTCAAGGTCACACTTGCAGTTCATAGGTCAAAAACAGGTACGCAATTTCGTGTCCGGATCGTAACGTCACAACCCCTGCAGGGATTTTTAAATAACATGTCACAAGTGATCACCATAACAAGGCAATGTGTCGCGCGCAAAGCTCAGGTCCGTACCTCAAAGTTCAAGGTCACACTTGAAGTTTATAGGTCAATAACAGATATGCAATTTCGTGTCCGGACCGTAACGTCACAACCCCTGCAGAGATTTTTAAATAACTTGGCACAATTTAAGTGATCACCATAACAAGACGATGTGTCGCGCGCAAAACCCAGGTCCGTACCTCAAAGGTCAAGGTCACACTTGCAGTTCATAGGTCAAAAACAAGTACGCAATTTCGTGTCCGGACCGTAACGTCACAACCCCTACAGGGATTTTTAAATAACTTGGCACAAGTGATCACCATAACAAGACGATGTGTCGCGCGCAAAACCCAGGTCTTTAAGGTCAAGGTCACACTTGGAGGTCAGAAGTCAAATTGTGTCCGGTTAATAACTCTGGCATTCATGGACGGATTTTCAAATAACTTGGCACGAGTGCTCACCACAACAAGACGATGTGTCACGCACAAAATCCAGGTCTGTGACCCCAAGGTCAAGGTCACACTTAGAGGTCAAAGGTCAAATTGTGTCTGGTCAATAACTTTTGCATGCCTGGACGGATTTTCAAATAACTTGGCACAAGTGCTCACCACAACCAAACGATGTGACATGCACAAAATCCAGGTCCATGGATCCAAGGTCAAGGTCTTACTTAGAGGTCAAAGGACACTTCGGGGGCATTTATCACTTACAGTGATATTTCTTGTTTAAATATATTTATCTAAATCAAAAAGAATTTCTCTGATTAAAGGGACACTGTAACTTTGAGATTATAAAGCACAATATACATAATTATGTTAACGATGTTACACAACTACAATACTGAATACTCCAATGATATCTTCTTCAGACGGTACATGTATTTAAGTGGACTTTTCATTTCTCTATATCCAAAACATGTAAAGATTCTGGAAATAAATATGTTACTAAACAAATAAAAAAATATTTCTTCCTCTCTCTCTGGAGTGGCTCTAAATATTTTTATTTATTGACAGTGTCCCTTTAATACTGATAAGTGGAAAACATACATGATTGTTTACCATATTACTTCTAATACGAGCTTTAAAGGCTGTATAACGCTGCAGAAATGAAATTCAAAGTTATTCATGATTGGTCATGGATAATGATGTTCCTTGTGGTAAGATGAATATGGAAACTATGAATGCTAACCTACTGAATGCCGACAACAGTGTTTGACCGCGTTAACAGTTACTATAAACCCACGATTTTGTCAAGATGAAGATTGCTTGAAACATGTATGATGGACATGTCACTTTAGGCGAGACACCATGTTGTGCGCAACTCTTGTTCATCTTTCGTATTCAAAAATCCTTCCCAAAAAATCATAATTCCATAAAAAAAATTGTTTCTTTTGGCATTTTGGCATTTTACATAGTGCCCGGCAGCTACTATTAGAGGAAATATGGTATACATACAAAATAGGTTACCTATGCATGCATTGCCATTTATCATACAAATAAGGGCTTGAATTTAAAAACTCAAGATTGCCATGTGTCCCTTTAATGTATTATGGAGGCATTTTACAATAACAATAATAATAGAATTTATTTACAGAGGGTAATACACATTTAGTTACAAAACTAATCTTCCTTGTGGTCCTCTATTATTTACACATTTACGATACTAAATTATTGGCAAATTGGTTAAACATAATGAATAAGAGAATAAGATATCAGCAGCTAGCCTCACACAGCCTTGTATACGCAGCCACCTCCCATACATCTTCTGTCCACAGGCCTGCTCATGCATTAGATTTCAAAATACTCAAACTCGCAAATAATAATAATAATTAAGAAAACATAAAACATGCACAAAAAAAAAATGACATCATAAATATATGTAGATACCTGAAAACATAGACAAACAAAAACAAAAAACAAAAAGGATATTAATTATTTGAAAAACAATAATAACAAAACTCACAAACAAGCAAACAAAGCTAAACGCTAACACTTTCCAACGTACAATCATACTGTCTGATGTACATATTTAACTCCCCTATATTCTCTAGTATTCTACAGTCTACTGTTAGTGACTCAAACTCGCTTACTTCGAATTTCCGCTTAAGTCGAATTTATGTCACGGTCCCAATTGTATTATGCCCCCGAAGGGTGGCATATAGTAGTAGCACTGTCTGTCCGTTCGTGATTGTTCGTTGCCGTTCGTCTGTACAATTCCCCAGTGAAAATGTACACTGAAATTTTACTGAAATTTCAGTGAAATTTCACTGAAATAACAGTGAAATTTCACTGAAAGAATTGGGCAAAATAACAGTGAAATTTCGGTGAGATTTCACTGAAATTTCGGTGAGATTTCACTGAAATTTCGGTGAGATTTCACTGAAATTTCAGGGAGATTTCACTAAATTTCACTGAAAGAATTGGGCAAAATAAAAGTGAAATCTCAGTGAATTTCACCAAAATTTTGGTGAAATTTCACTAAAATTTCGGTGAAATTTCACTAAAATTTTGGTGAAATTTCACTGAAAGAATTGGGCAAAATATAAGTGAGTTTCAGTGAAATTTTGGTGAAATATCACCTGAATTGGTAAAAATAACAGTGAAATCTCAGTGAAATTTCACCAAAATTTCAGTGACATTTCTTTGAAAATACAACAGTTCAAGAACAATTCTTAAATTTATAATGTTCCATCTACATCACTTAGAAGACCTACATGATCATACTTGGTGAAATCTTGCATATGATACTGAATCAAATAATATCTGCAGTGCTGAAAACCATTTTTCTAGCAACAAAAAAAAACAAAGTCAAATCCGCGAAAACATATGACAATAGGGATTTGGCTTTAAAATACAGTTTCCACTGTCTACATTTAGAAATTTCCTCTTTCAAATACAACTATTACCTGTATAAGATGCTTTGATACAATAAGTAATGTAAGTATAGTCACAAAACACTTACTTTTAATCATTAAATGGTGCAAGGAAAAACTATAGTTGTTTCAATTTCCAGTCAGAAATTCAAAAGGGTGTCATTTTATTTGCACTTTTGTCAGAATCACTGCATTTTATTTGCACTTTTGTCACAATCACACTCCTAAACCAATCAATTTATCTTCATATAAAACTTCCTACACATATCAAGGTAGCGGTCCTGTGATGTATTTTGATATAAAACAACACAATTTGCCAATTATACATTCGAAAAATCTTTAAAATTGAGTTGTTTTTTTCCAGGCTTTAATTATCTATATATATCATTTCCCCCGGGCTCCCAGCTGCATTTTCAGTAGGGTGAGTTATATGATGTACTATGTGAGCATATATCTGTCTGTCTAAATGAATAAATGTGTGTAGAGAGAGAGAGAGAGAGAGAGATATGTCATTGAAATTTCAATCAATTGTAATTCTACTGAAATTTCACTGAAATTTAATTGAAACATTTCACTGAAATTTCACCGAAATTCACTGAAATTTCACCGAAATTTCACTGAAATTTGGTGTTTTTACTGAGATTTGTCAATATTTTCACATTTCACTGAAATTTCACTGAATTTTGGTGAAATTTCACTGAAATTTCACTGCCTTTTTCACTGGGGTTGTGTTCGCTTCATAACTCTGACAATAATGGATGGATTTTCAAATAACTTCCACAATTGCTCACCACAACAAGACGACGTGTCACACACAAAATCCAGGTCTGTGGCTCCAAGGTCAAGGTCACACTTAGAGGTCAAAGGTCAAAACAAAGTGCTTTCGTGTCCGGTTAATAACTCTGACATTCATGGACAGATTTTCAAATAACTTGGCACAACTGCTCACCACAATTAGACGACGTGTCGCGCACAAAACTCAGGTCCGTGGCTCCAAGGTCAAGGTCACACTTAGAGGTGAAAGGTCAAAACAAAGTGCTTTCGTGTCCGGTTAATAACTCTGACATTCATGGACAGATTTTCCTATAACTTGGCACAATTGCTCACCACAACTAGACGACATGTCATGCATAAAACCCAGGTCCGTGGCTCCAAGGTCAAGGTCACATTTAGAGGTCAAAGGTCAAATTGTGTCCAGTCAATAACTCTGGCATTCCTGGACGGATATTCAAATAACTTAGCACAAGTGCTCAGCACAACTAGACGACGTGTCGTGCACAAAACCCAGGTCCATGGCTCCAAGTTCAAGGTCACATTTAGAGGTCGAAGGTCAAATTGTGTCCAGTCAGTAACTCTGGCATGCCTGGATGGATTTTCAAATAACTTGTTTTAATTATTTATTTTTAGCTCTACTGGCCAAGGGCCAGCAGAGCTTATGGGATGCCAAGTTGTCCGACGTCCTCCGTCTGTCGTCCGTTAACTTTTCTTCAAACGACTTCTCCTCAGAAACCGCTTGGCTAATTTTGACCAAACTTCACATGGGTGATCCTTAGATGAATGCTTTTTAGATTTGTTAAAATAAGGTCAGCACGACATCCAAGATGGCCGCCATTACCATATATGGTCGAAACCTTAAAAAATCTTCTTCTCAAGAATCGTTTGACACATTTAACAGTTTTTCTTTTAAAATGATCGCCAACGCCAATCAGACTATCAAGTTTGTTCAAATGAACTCCCCGGGGTCAAAACTGGCCGTGCCCCGGGGGTCTAAAGTTTGTATATTGAGATTTTGCATGTTTTTCATATAGAACTTTAAAAAATCTTCTTCTCTGAAACCATAAGGCACAGAGCTCTCATGTATTACATGTAGCATCAGCTTATGGTCCTCTACTAAGTTTGTTCAAATGGTAACCCTGGGGTCAAATTGTCCCCGTCAGGGGGTCACAATTTTACATAGGAAAAAATAAATAAAAATCTTCTTCTCGGAAACTACAACAGCAAGAGGTTTATATTTTGCATTTACTAGAAGCTTATGGTCCTTTACCAAGTTTGTTCAAATGGTGACCCTCGGGTCACATTTGTCCCCGACCCAAGGGTCACATGTTTTACATAGACGGGTATAGGGAAAAACTTAAAAAATCATCTTCTCTGAAACTGCTAGAGCCAGAGGTTTAATATTTTGCATTTGCTATAAGCTTATGGTTCTCTATCAAGTTTGTTCAAATGGTGACCCAGGGGTCACATTTGGCCCCACCCCGGGGTTCACAGTTTTACATAGGCTTGTATAGGGAAAAACTGAAAAAAATCTTCTTCTCTGGAACCACATGGCACAGAGCTCTCATGTATTACATGTAACATCAGCTTATGGTCCTCTACTAAGATTGTTCAAATGGTGACCCTGGGGTCTAATTTGTCCCCGCCCAGGGGGTCACAGTTTCACATAGACTTATATAGGATTTTTTTTTTTAGATCTTCTTCTCGGAAACAGCAAGAGCCAGAGGTTTGATATTTTGCATTTAGTATAAGCTTCTGGTCCTTTACCAAGTTTGTTCAAATGGTGACCCTGCGGTCATATTTGGCACCTCCCCAAGGGTCACATGTTTTACATAGACATGTATAGGGAAAAACTTAAAAAATCTTCTTATTTGAAACTGCAAGAGCCAGCAGTTTAATATTTTGCATTTGCAATAGGCTTATGGTCCTCCACCAATTTTATTCAAATCGTGACCCTGGTGTTACATTTGGCCCCGCCCGGGGGTCACTGTTTGAAATAGGCTTGTATAGGGAAAAACTGAAAAAAATCTTCTTCTCTGGAACTGCAAGAGCCAGAGGTTTAATATTTTGCATTTGCTATAAGCTTATTGTCCTCTACCAATTTTATTCAAATCATGACCCTGGTGTCACATTTTGCCCCGCCCCGGGGGTCACTGTTTGAAATAGGCTTGTATAGGGAAAAACTGAAAAAAATCTTCTTCTCTGGAACTGCAAGAGCCAGAGGTTTAATATTTTGCATTTGCTATAAGCTTATTGTCCTCTACCAAGTTTGTTCAAATAGTGACCCTGGTGTCAAATTTGGCCACGCCCTGGGGGGTCACAGTTTTACATAGACTTATATATATATATATATATAGGGGAAAAAAAATCTTCTCTGAAACTGCAAGAGCCAGAGGTTTAATATTTTGCATTTACTATAAGATTATAGTCCTCTACTAAGTATGTTCAAATGGTGACCCTGGGGTCAAATGTGTCCCCTCCCCGGGGGTCACAGTTTTACAAAGACTTATATAGGAATTTGTTTTTAAAAATCTTCTTCTCGGCAACTGCAAGAGCCAGAGGTATGATATTTTGCGTTAACTATAAGCTTATGGTCCTTTACCAAGTTTGTTCAAATGGTGACCCTGGGGTTACATTTGGCCCTGCCCCATGGGTCACATGTTTTACATAGACTTGTATTGGGAAAAACTGAAAAAAAAATCTTCTTCTCTGGAACTGCAAGAGCCAGATGTTTAATATTTTGCATTTGCTATAAGCTTATGGTCCTCTACCAAGTTTGTTCAAATGGTGACCCTGGTGTCAAATTTTGCCCCGTCCCGGGGGTTACAGTTTTACATAGACTTATATAGGGGGGAAAAAGGGCCAGCAGAGCTTATGGGATGGCGAGTTGTCCGTCGTCCATCCGTCCGTCGTCCGTCCGTCGTCCGTTGTTAACTTTTGTCTCGTTAAGACGATAGGGCCTTCATTTTTCATCCGATCTTTACCAAACTTTAACAGGTTGTTAATATCAATGGAAGCTCGGCTGAGTTCGAAAACCAGCCAGATCGGACCAGTAACAGCGGAGTTATGGCCCTTGATTTAGTTAGAAATGCTATATTGCTATATTTTGCGTCGTTAAGACGATAGGGCCTTCATTGTTCATCCGATCTTCACGAAACTTTATCAGATTGTTAATATCAATGAAAGCTCGGACAAGTTCGAAAACCATTCATATAGGAAAGTAACAGCGGAGTTAATGCCCTTGATTTAGTTCAAATGCTATATTTTGCCTCATTAAGACCATAGGGCCTTCATTTTTCATCCGATCTTTACCAAACTTCATCAGATTGTTAATGTCAATGAAACCTCGGTCAAGTTCGAAAACCAGCCAGATTGGACCAGTAACAGCGGAGTTATGGCCCTTGATTTTGTTAAAAATGCTATAATTTGCCTCGTATTTTTGCATCTGATCTGTGCCAAACTTTACCAAATTTTATGATTTTCTTTTTTTTTTTAGAATTTTTTTGTTTTTAATTCTGTCTTTGATTATTTTTTTTAATGTATTTTTTTTAATTTTTTAGTTTAAATTTTTTTTTTTTTTTTTTTTTGTTTGAATTATTATTTTTTTTAATTTTTTTTTTTTTTTTTTTTTTGATTAATTATTGATTTTTTTTTTAAATGATTATTTTTTGTTTTGAATTCGTTTTTGAATTTTTCTCTTTTTTTTAACTCTATGTTGGACCAGTCGGACCAGTAACAGATGAGTTATGGCTCTTGATTTAGTTAAAAATGCTATATTTTGCCTCGTTAATACGGTAGGGCCTTCATTTTTCATCTGATCTTTACCAAACTTTACCAGATTCTTTAGTTATGGCCCTTGATTTAGTCAAAAAGCTGTTTTTTGACCTTGATTTAGTTAAAAATGCTATATTTTCCCTCGTTAAGATGCTAGGGGCTTCATTGTTCATCCAATCTTTACCAAACTTTATCAGATTGTTAATATCAATGAAAGCTCGGACAAGTTCGAAAACCAGCCATATCGGAAGAATAATAGCAGAGTTATGGCCCTTGATTTAGTTAAAAATGCTATATTTTGCCTCGTTAAGACGATAGGGGCTTCATTGTTCATCCGATCTTTACTAAACTTTATCAGATTGTTAATATTAATGAAAGCTCAGACAAGTTCAAAAACCAGCCATATCGGAGTAGTAACAGGGGAGTTATGGCCCTTGATTTAGTTAAAAATGCTATATTTTGCCTCGTTAAGACGATAGGGGCTTCATTGTTCTTCCGATCTTTATTAAACTTTATCAGATTGTTAATGTCGTTGAAAGCTCGAAAGAGTTTGAAAACCAGCCATATCGGACCAGTAACAGCGGAGTTATGGCCCTTGATTTAGTTAAAAATGGTATATTTTGCCTCGTTAAGATGATAGGGGCTTCATTATTCGTCCGATCTTTACCAAACTTTATCAGATTGTTTTTTGTTTTTTTTCATGTTTCTTGTTTAAAGGGGTTGATGCACCATTTTCAAACAATGTTTATTTTAAAGGGCTCTGAAAAACTTGAAAAAAGCTGAAAGAATTATCAAAATGCCATGAAAGATAAAGGAAATATGACCTATTTAAACCTATTTAAACTTTGCAAAGAAACATAAATGGAGGCATCCATATTTGAACGATGACGTCATCGCGCCTTTCTACCATATATGGCATATTGGCAAAATGTCGTTTAAAGCAAAGAAAATCATTGCAAATGAAAAAAAAGCATACCATTTATTCATTTTGCATCTGTATATTTGTTTTTAATCAATTTGCAGTGATTTTCTTTGCTATAAAATATAGTTTATCAATATGCCATGAATGGTAAAGAGGCGCGATGACGTCATCGTTCAAATATGGCCGCCTCCATTTATGTTCTTTGCAAATTTTCAATAGGTCATATCTCTTTTATTTGTCATGGCATTTTGATAATTCTTTCAGCTTTTTTCAAGTTTTTCAGAGCCCTTTAAAATAAACAGTGTTTGAAAATGGTGCATCAACCCCTTTAATATATATATATTTATTTTTATTTTTTTTAGCTCTATGTAGGACCAGTCGGACTAGTAACAGAGGAGTTATGGCTCTTGATTTAGTTAAAAATGCTATATTTTGCCTCGTTAATACGGTAGGGCCTTCATTTTTCATCTGATCTTTACCGAACTTTAACAGATTCTTAAGTTATGGCCCTTGATTTAGTTCAAAAGCTGTTTTTTGCCCGAAACTTTCAAAAAAACGTAAATGGCAGTCACTCGCTTCATTGATGTTATAAGAGCCATGTTAGCCAGTAGAGCGTCCACAGGCCGTCTTGGGCCTCTTGTTTTATTTTTTCATTATTTTTTTTTTCATTCATTTCTAAAAAAAAATTGTGAATTTTTTTTTAATTTTTTTTGTGATTTTTTTTTTGTGTTTTTTTTGTGATTTTTTTTTTGAATTTTTTATTTTTTTTGTATTTTATTTTAATATTTTTTTATTTTTTTTAAAATTATGTTTAAATAATATTATATCTGTTGGTTTCATATTGCTCCAAGGTCAAGGTCACACTTACAGGTCACTTCGGGTGCATTTGTCACTTACTGTGACATTTCTTATTCCTTCTGTTTTTATGCAGTTTGACTTCTTTTAAGTCAAATTTCGACAAGTCGAATTATTCACTAATTCGAACTATATTTCTGGTCCCAAACACAAATCTATACAATAATTTACAATCGCTAATTCGAAGTTCAATTGAAGTGCCGAATGTAAGTTTGATCAAACACAAGCCAGCCTGGAAGTTGATTGTGAAGCAAACAAATGGTGATACATGTAGTTGCTGAGATGAATTGACCTGTGATACAAATAAATAATGGTGACATGTTTGTTAATTTATTTTTCTTGTCTCTGATTGTTCATGGTAAATTAAGGCTTGTGAATGGGGAAGTTTGTTTACGCTAATTGAATACAATGGCCATCCTGTGGGTTAAAACAATTATAAGAATTATACTAAATTGACATGGACGAAATGCATTTGTGAAAATATTGAAAAAGTGTGTCATAATGTATACATGTCTTTCTATGTTTTTAATAAAATATGAAATCATAAATATTTTGCTGATTTATTTCATTACCAAAACGTTTTCTTGTGCTGCTTTAACATGAAATGCCCAAATATACAAACTGACAAAACGAAAGTAGATTGCAGGTCATAACAGTGAGTGTCTCAAATTTGAGCGTGGTAATAACAGTCAGTAATTATGTAATTGCATTTTTCTGTTCCATCTGAATGAAAATATAACAGTAAAGAAACATATTCATAAACATATGAAAGAAGAAAATATGTATGTTATTAAAAATCGGCTAATATATCGGCAATATATATCTACTGTATGTATAGTGTAAAACTGGTGAGTGGGGTAATAAAAATAAGTCTGCCAAAATGTTTTATTCAAACTTCGGATAACTCCAACTTTTCTTCCTGTCCCTTGAAATTCGAGATACTGAGTATGGACTGTATTTACAAAATGTTCAAACCGAAAATTAAATATTCTGAACTCAAATAATTTCAGATTTAGATATATTTGCAGTCTTTAATATCGGTCTAGATGTTTTAGTAATACTTTTACAATTTCTTCACTTCAAAAGATAGAAAGAAATATAAAGTCCAATTCTATATTCTATAACTTTATTTCTACATGCTACCAACTATAATGGTTAATTAATATTTACAACAGTTTACTAATAATGATAGTCTCTCTCTCGCATAACTACTGATCTCTTGTTTCCATCTAGCAAGTCCAGGTAAAAAGCCCCGGAAACAAAAGCCACGAACAATGAAAACCCTCCCTTTTTATAAGGTCCCTTCCAAATAAGGGTTAGCATGTCGTAAATATTAGCATGCTAACTCATCAATCTTATAGCATCTACAAATAAGGAATGCTAACACATAAATCATGTAGCATTAGCCTGGTTCATAGAGCATCTCCCAAATAAGGGATGCTAACCCATAAATTATGATCATTAGCATTAGCCTGAGTTAGCCCTGCAGAGAGATACACATCTAGATTTATGGTGCTAACCGAAGACAGACATAATGTCCTCAGTAACCAGGCTTGAATACTGGTACCTGTACAAAATTACAACAATACATTAATAACTTTATGATGTTTGTTTTATCCATTTTACAAAGTTACATGAAAAGAATCAACAGTTTTCAAGCTTTTGAAGCTGTCCAGCAAGCTATTCCAAATGATGTAACACTTTGCTTGAATATTTCTTTCTTTGGTTGTGGGGAGTATAAAATTATGGGTAGTTTCTGATCTCAAAACAGGTAATTTTTCATTTGCTATTCGAAGTCTAAACATTTCATTTACATACTGAGGGGTTTCAGATCTGTATACTTCAAACATAACCTTTGCTTTTCGCAGATATAATCGGTCAAATACTGTTAATATTTTTAATTCTTGCATGCTTTCTACTACATCCTCAACATTATAGTCGAATATTATCTTGCATGCGCATTTTTGTAGATGGTAAATTCTCTCTAGGTGTAATTGTATGCACCTCCCCATACAATATTACAATAATCTATATTTGGGTTGAATGTAAGTTTTATAAAATCGAGTTCTATGCTCAATAGAAAGATATTCCTTTATTCGCGACAATAGCCATAAATTTGATGTCATTTTTTTGCAAATTTTATCTGTATGAGAAGTTTGTGACAAGTTATTGTCTATAAAAACACCAAGTATTTTGTATTTAGCTATTGTGATCAGACTATCATTGTTTAAATTCAAATATAAGTTGTCAGTATTCATACAAGCTCTCTTTTGGTGAGTATAGTTATAAGCATTACTTTTGTCTTTGAAGTATTTATTAGAATACCATTGCATTTGCACCAATTTGCTAAATTGTCTAATGCTATTTGTAACTTACTTTCAGTTGTAGAGCGTGAAACTCCAATATCAAAAAGGGTAGTATTATCTGCATACAGATCAGTATTTATTTGATCAGTATAAAGCGGTAGATCATTTATGAACAATAAAAAGAGTAGAGAGCCCAGGATTGAGCCTTGTGGAACTCCATTTGTAATAATTTCATCTTCAGATATAGTATTGTTGACCGATACTCTTTGTTTTCGATTGAGTAAGTATGAGGAAAACCATGATATAGTATCATCTGACAGCTTGTAGAGTTTCAGCTTTTTTAAAAAAAAATTATGGTCCACATGCTTTTTTAAAGTCAGTCATAACTACTCCAATTAAAAGACTATTATTAATTGCTTCAAGCCATTTGGTTATCATTCCTAAAAGGCAGTCTCACATGAATGGTTAGGCCTAAAGCCAGACTGAGTTTTGTGAAGTAATTTGTACAAAATAAGAAATTCCATTAAAGAGTCGTGTACATGTTTTTCTAAAACTTTAGAGAGAATAGGAAGGATTGAGATAGGCCTATAGTTATTGACATTATCGTTTGACCCACTTTTATGAAGAGGGGTTACTTTACCTTCTTCTGTCTGCTGCAGTCTTTATACTTTGATTACATATATAAATAATACTATCCGTAATATGAGGTGCAGCAATTTTTATTAATCGCGGGCCAATAAGATCACATCCAGTGGCCTTAGATATATCCATATTTTTTAAGAACTTTTCAACTTTCTCCCTTGTAATTTCTCGAATTTTAAATAAGGTTTCTTCAGGAACCCTGCTATCACAGAAAGATTTTAAGTTTTTCAAATTCCGACCTTACAACAGGTTCTTTTATGTTTGAAGCTACTGAAACGAAGAACCTATTAAATTCATTTACAATTTTGCTGCATTCATTTATCTCATTTTTGTCAATTTTAAGTGAAGGAATATTTGAGTTTCTATTTCTTTTACTGACTCCTATTTCTTTGAATAATTTCCATTCACTACCAGGTTTATTATTGTTTTCTATCATCAAAGCTGAATATTGTGCTTTTTTGGATTGTTTAATAAGTGTAACACTTTATTTCGCCATATTTTGTATTGATTTTCATCATTTAATGATTTGTACCTATCTCTTGTCTTTATGGCATCAATAATATCAGGAGTTAGCCACTTTGGCTGTTGTATACTTTACCCTATGTCATTTCATAGGCAAATGTTTGTCTATAATATTCAATAACATATATGACCATGTGTCTACAATTTTGTTTGTGTCATCAAATACTTTGATTATATCCTATGGTGCAGACTGCAGATCGTGTATGAAATTATTGTCCTCATTAAAATGTTTGTAAGACCGGTATGATATAGTATGATGAGACAATTTAGGCTGTGCACAAGTCGTTTTTCGAGTAAGAAATACAGGAAAGTGGTCACTTAATCCTGTGTGAGGGACATCGATAGAGCTAAAATTTACTTGCATATTGCAGTATATATGATCTATCAGGGGTTTTGAATTTGTGGCTTTCCTGGTTACCATTACCAAATGGTTCCATATATTCTAACTCTGTTCATTTAACAGGTCACCATTAAAATCTCCTAAAAAGTATATCTCTTTTTGTGATTCTAGTACCTTTTCTATTAAATTTTCAAAATTTCCATTCCATACAATAGTTTCATTTGGATGCCTGTCAATCATACCTACCAGAAAGCTCTTCGAATTTTTTGGAAACACTTCTAACCATAAACATTCAATTTCATTCCTTCTCTCAACCTTAATACCATTCCTTACATAGACATTCCATCCCCTTCTTCCTTTCATTCTTTTGAAATTACTCTGTCTTTTCTAAATAACTGATAGTTGTCTAGTTGAAAGAAGTTGTCAGGATGAAAACATTTAAGCTTTGTTTCACTTAGTCCAAAAATATGAATATCATTATTTGCATTATTTAATATTATATCAATTTGGTCAAATTTATTTGTATACCTTGAATATTAATTTGACCTATTTTAAAACCTTTGCATGTTAACCCTAAATTTAAAGAGTTTTGGGTACTGATGGATGAAGTAACATCGTAATTCAAATTTTCATGAAGTGTTATATCATGGTATATGTTACTGTTATGTTGATAAGAAGTGTCATACAGTGTCGATAAGTCATAATTGTCGTGTTGGTCATTTTGATCGATAAATGTTTCTTCTTCAATTATTGTTCTATCATTATCAGTACCATCTGTATCCAAAATGCAAAATCTTTCTGACTGATTAATGTGTTCATTGTTTATTGACATAAAAAAACACATTTATCACATATACAGTCCAATACGATATACCTATTTCACATACAGCTTCTGGAGAACCTACAGTTTTATTGTATTGTCCAGTTTGCAAAGGAATAATAAATTACAGTAGCTGTTACAGTAGCAGACAAGAATTTTCTCTCCTGATTTTTAATTGGAATAGCAGATTCTCCATCTGTGTGAAGTTGTGAACCTATTATACATACCAATGTGTGCTAATTACTAATGTTTATTAACAGAACACCATTCTTGTAATTTTTTGATGGGTTTATGTCCATACAAACACCTGTCACTTACCTGGGTAGCATTCATGATACATACCTTGCCGTTTATGAGTTAATTACCATTTATATAAACATTGCTTTAAAGTCTAATTAATTCTTTGTTACACTATAACCGAGGAAACAAACAGGTGTACGATATAGACAATATTTCTTTAAAGCTTTCTTTACTCTTGCTTTAATCAGATCATGTTTATACCCATCACAAAGTGGGGGTGTATGCTGAAATCACCTTATCTGTCCGTCCGTCAGTCCGTAGACGCAATTCTTGTCCGGGCTATTTCTCAATAACTCCTTCTTAGAATTTCGCGAAACTTGCTAGGAAGTATTAATATCGAGTGGACATGGGCATACTGTGATGACGTTCCAGTTCGATAATTTTCCACAGAGTTATGGCCCTTTGTAGTTCAAATATCTGTCCGTAGATGCAATTCTTCTCCGGACTAGTTCTCAATAACTCCTTCTTAGAATTTCGTGAAACTTGCTAGGAAGTATCAATATCGAATGGACATGGGGATATTATCATGACGTTCCGGTTCGATAATTTTCCACTGAGTTATGGCCATTTGTATTTCTAATATATAATATATATATATAATACGAAATCCTTGTCCGGGCTATTTCTCTAATCCTCCTTGTTAGAATTTAGCGAAACTTGCTAGGATGTGTCAATATCAAATGGAGATGTGCATAATGATCATGACATTCCAGTTCAATAATTTTCCACTGAGTTATGGCCCTTTATAGTTCTAATATCTGTCCGTAGAGGCAATTCTTGTCCGGACTATTTCTCAATAACTCCTTATTAGAATTTTGCGAAACTTGCTAGGAAGTATCGAGTGGACATGCGTATATTATCATGACGTTCCGGTTTGATAATTTTCCACTGAGTTATGGCCCTTTGTATTTCTAATATATATATAGGTGGGGATAAAACATTTATACAGTGCTACAGTTTATAAAAACCCAAGCGCTTTCAGCTTACGCCTTCATCAGGGGTACACAATCACGAAAAGATGAAATACGAAACAAAAAACACTAAAATACACGGAAGTTTAAATAAAACTCTTTAAAAAACAACTTATCGTTTGGCAGTGTTGCAGGGACTGGTTACTTTGAATAGATACTCTGGAGCCAAATGTGATACTAATAAAAGAACATATCTGGTTGTATGAGGGTAAAACTACGCTGACATTTAGTTATGATGAGAGACTGAAGATGTGAAAAAGATAACACAAACCCTACCTCAAAACCTAAAACCTAAAATCGATACTGCAGGATACAGTATAAAGCAACTCCATCCGACGGACGAGGCTAAGGGAAAGTGTCTTGCCCAAGAACACACCGATGAAACTCAGTGGCACCACGGAGGATTGAAAGTACTGAGCGGAGTAGGTTGGTCGAAGAGGATTTACTGTCTAGATCCTTTATACTGTTGAAGGGGTGTGAAAGAAGCAGAATACGTCGCATTTGTTTTGTTATATTTTTACTGAAACAAAGTTATGCCATTTATGTGAAGAAGCAAATTTTCTAACCGTGATCGTTGTTAATTTTAGCTTATCTGCCTCATTCGTAAATGGGGATACATTAACAATCTATTTTTAATGGTTTGGTACTCGGCTTTACTTTAGTAATTCAGTACAAGAAAAATTGATGCACAGCATCAGGTCGTCACAGAAAATGTTACATTTAAAATAATAAACCAAACAGTACAGAGAAGCAAATAATTATGGTGGTGCACATTACAGGCCTGTCAAAACCTTTTAACACAGAACCCTGAGATTTTTAAAATTTAAGATTTAAAACGCAAGAAGAACATTTTAAATGGAAATTTGGAACGCGTAACTTGATTTCCATACTCTTTTTTTTTTTTTAAATGCAAATTTAAATTATTTATGCAATTAATACAAGTTGATGCCATGTTTGATAGTTATAGAAAATAATAAATTAGCATAGTAATTCGATTTGAAAGACATGGTTTAGTTTCTACCACAACTGTTTTTTTAGCTTGACTGATCAGAGATCAGCAGAGCTTATGCCGTGGTGCGGTGTCCGTCGTCCGTCCGTCCGTCCGTCCGTCTGTCCGTAAACTTTTTTTTGTGTTGACTACTCCTCTGAAACTACTGAATGGATTTTCATGAAACTTTACAGAAATGTTGCCCATGAAGTCTGGTTGATCCTAGCAAAAATTCATGTTGATGTGAAATCCAAGATGGCCGCCAAATCTAAAAATAGGTTTTTAAAAAACAAGTTTGTAGAGACTACTTCTTGAAAACTCTAAGTGATATTGATATGGGACTTTTTCTAAAATGATCAGCATGACATGATGTTGGTTCTTGTCGAAAATCGTTTTGATTCGACGTTAAACATGGCTGCCAGTGGCCATCTTTGTTTACATAGAGTTATATAATGAAAACTTGTAGCGACTACTCCTCTGAAACTACTTGACGGATTTTCATGAAACTTCACAGGAATGTTGCTCTTGATGTCTAATTGATCCTAGCAAAATTTCAGGTCAGCCGGAAATTCAAGATGGCCGCCACGGCTAAAAATAATTTTTCAAAATACAAGTTTGTAGCGACTACTTCTTGAAAACTATAAGTGATATTGATATGGGACTTTTTCTTAAATGATCAGCATGACATGATGTTGGTCCTTGTCAAAAATCGTTTTGATTCGACGTTAAACATGGCTGCCAGCGACCATCTTTGTTTACATACAGTTATATAGTAAAAACTTGTAGCGACTACTCCTCTGAAACTACTTGGCGGATTTTCATGAAACTTTACAGGAATGTTGCTCTTAATGTCTTATTGATCCTAGGAAAATTTCAGATCGGCCAGAATTTCAAAATGGCCGACAGTTAAAATAAGATTTTTAAAAAATAAGTTTGTAGCGACTACTTCTTGAAAACTATAAGTGATATTGATATGGGACTTTTACTAAAATGATCAGCATGACATGATGGTTATCCGAGTCGAACATTATTTTGATTTGACGTTAAACATGGCTGCCAGTGGCCATCTTTGTTTACATAGAGTTATATAATGAAAACTTTGAAACTACTTGAAGGATTTTCATGAAACTTCACAGGAATGTTGCTCTTGATGTCTAATTGATCCTAGCAAAATTTCAGGTCGGCTGGAAATTCAAGATGGGCGCCACGGTTAAAAAATTCAGAAAACAAGTTTGTAGCGACTACTTCCTGAAATCAAAATCAATCAGTAGAGCTTCAAGGTCATTGACCTCTTGTTTATGAAAATGCTCTTACTTTTCTACACAGATGGTGCTAAATGCAAATACAAAGTCAACTCTACAAATTATAATCACCGTACACAGCAGCAGCTGTTATAGTGGAGTTGCTACTTCCTCACACTTGCTATCATATGAGGGACACGGAAGGAGCTTGAAATAATATACTATTTCAAACTCCCTTACAGTGCCCCGAATTGGTAAGCCCGCCTGACCATGCTGATAGCTCAGTCGTTCACTGCACGCGGAAGGCACTAGCCGCACTGTTGAGAACGTATTATAACTTAAACTGAACTTGGTGTGGATTTTTATTTAATTTATTTTCTATTTTCTATTTGTGTTACAACGTGAAAAATACATTATGGAATTTACTATCTTGAAATTATATAGGGATCAACCAGACCCTACATTAACAAAAGTAGGGAAAAAGGTTATTTCCACACTTAAACGTGAGGAACTCATAGATTTAGCAGGCAGGAAGGGTATTGACCTCCTGGAACTGTGTAGAATCGGGAACATAGACCCTCGCACGGAGAACCTGGTTCCGTTAACGCAACATTGCATCAACACAATCTCAGACAAAACCAAGAAGAGGCCGGCGGAAACGGGGACAGATCCCGAGCCGAAAAGAGTTAATGAGATTTCGTCGGAGTCGGTACGTGTATTACAATCATATTTTAGTATCGTGTTATAGGATGAAATATATGCATCCGGCAATAGGGCACAATTGAGTCTCTATTAATTGTTATGCCGGAACATTTGTTGGATCAACTTTGTTGTTGCACAGGTTCCAGCTGAAAGAAGTATTCATATAGAACGAGGCAGTTGGCATGATTTGATAACGTGTGTAATGTAATTTATATCACCATTAGAAGCATAGTTTAATTAATAGCTGAGTGTTAATATGAAAAATTTTGTTAATTTTAATATTTGTCTATTATACTTACGACAACATTACAATTGCAATATACTCAACTTGCCTAAATTTACAAACGGAAAAACTTCCCCAAATACCCTTCCCGGGACTCCCGGCACCAAGGGCGCCGCCAAATACACCCGTACAAGCAAGAGTCACACAGAGTTACGTCCTCTTTCCGCAAATAAGTCCTAAATTTAAGGAGGGGTGGGTAGTTAATGTTGTCGTAAGTATAATAGACAAAAATATTAAAATTAACAAAAATTTTCATATTGGTCTATAGATAACTTACGACAACATTACAATTGCGACTTTAACACAATGAGCTGGGGTGGTACAATGTAACCTGTTATGAGTGCCCGAATATGTAAAGGGGATTTGAACAACTCTGAACAACAAGTAACAAAGCACGATCAAACCTGCTCTAATTACAAGAAATTAAAGCAGACGAGAGCATGAACCCAAGCAACTTACACTCACCATAGCGTAATCTGGGATCCTGACTGGCGATACAGCCAGTAGGAGGAGCCTCTAAAACTTCTTAGATGGGCAGATGAACGTTACAAGGTGAATATGGCATCCTCATAAGTCCTTCAATTCGGTCAAGGACATTAAGTCCACCACCATCTAAAATCATAATCGGCAATTTCAAGCTAATCTATGGAACAGAAAATTTCTAGTATTACATAGATCATCTAAATAAGTATCGACCCCTTGATTCAATACTTACAATAACAGCTTCATAACTGAGCTGTAAATGTAACTATGAACACACGATAACTGTGTGAAACATAGATAACTATAAACAATACAATATGTATAAACCAAACACATTTGGAACATAGTGGTATGAAGTGCTTACAAACCAAGATAAGTAAAATATAAATCAAAACTGCAACTGATTTGTATGCCTAAAGTTACAGACTTGGGCAAGGCCAAGTCAGCTAACTGGTAGAGCAGCACAACCCCATGACTGACTGGGTAGTAAGAACTGGACCCAGTGAAAAATAATTAAAGATAGAATCTAACAAATAATTTGTGAATTTTAAGAAAATTAAAGGCTCTGACTTGAGCAGCCTTATTGGAATTGAATTAGGTATATACCCAGACAAAACCAAACAGATTGTTACTGGAATATCTCCAGAAGGAGTTAACGAGATCCCTTTAGTAGCATGAGCCTGGTGACACTTCAGTTCCTAGAATGGGCTCACTAAATCTGAGCCACAAGGCTAGAAGAAAGATAGTCTAAAGGGTATAGTCTATCTAAGATTAACCGAAAGGTTCAAAGGAGGGCCGGAGAACAGAAGTCAAACAGGAGGCCAAAAAGAGCCACTTTAACTTCTAAGTATTCTAAACTAAGAAAGGGAGTGATCTAAGCTCAAAGTGGGGAACAAGAAAAAACCCACTCCGACTACGGTGGAAGTGTAAACAAACACTGCGTTACACTTATTCTGACCAGCTAAACCTCTGTGACCTCAGAGTAACCCAGTGAAGGACCTCCTAGAGGTACAATTATGTGAGCAACTATTACAGAAACTGAAGTCTGAAGATGTAGTTTGAATCGACAAACATGAGGTTGCATACTGATTTGGAATGAATCATAGTGGCAGAGGTAGACTGTAAATCCTGATAACCCCGCTTAGGGGTTGGGGTTACCGCAGTGGTGAAGAATTCAAGATGGACAGAAGTGCTGAGAAAAAAGGGAGAGCCTATTAAAATAATAATAACAGAATTTAATTATTTAGCGCGACACACACCTAGTTAGTGAAAAGAAACTTCCATGTGGCCCATAAGAACCAACTTTTAGGTTTACTAAGGCCAAACTGAGAGATCCTTAAACATGCATTTAGGGCAGCTCTACGTAACTCCTACACCACGGCAGAATGTCCCCTTGAATGTGGCTGTGTACGTGCATGCACCCCCCAACCCCCCCCCCCCCCCCCCCCCCCCCCTTTTTTGTTCTGACCAAGGCAGAATGTCACCTTGAATGTGGCTGTGCACACGCATGCACCCCCAAATTTGTGTTCAAGTAAAAGGCCAACAAAATTTTAACCTGGCATGAGTAAAGATGTGGCCTTCCAAAAGATCTAGCCGAAAAGACACTGTGTTTTCATACGAATGTGGCATATAGAACCAATAAATAAATAGATGCCAGATGTATCTCAAACTGCCTGAGGGAAAGACTTCAAAAAGAGAAGTCCGGCTCTTATGGCATAATTAATGTACGGATTAGAAGCCGGGCCTAACAATAGTATAGCCTACCATAATGTTAGGAACTTACTCATACTGATAGACCTACTCTCTATACTGATAGAAAACAAGGAGAATGTATCCTGGTTCTAGCAATACTAAACAGGGGGGGTATGAACAACAAATACGCCAACTATCATCAGTACCCCTAGGGCTAATGGAGAACGAACCCTGGCACTACAGCCCATTAACTGTATGACTGTATGGAGACGTGGGAGGGGTAAGGAATCTAGAATCTGGACAATGATCTTAGCTGCAAGAAAGGGAGTGTTATGTCCTGCAACCGCATCTACTAAGCTACACAAGGAACGCAACCCCAGAGGTATGAGATGAATGACGAAGAACTCCATCAGACAAGGCTTAGTCAGGGGAACCGCGACCAAACCCACGTAGGGTTGAGGGTAGCAGCTTTGAAGCCGATTACTCCGAACTATTGAAACTGCCTGGAGATCTAAGCGGTATACAGAAGGAGATCGTAATCAACCCTAGCGTAATCCCAAAAACCCGCAGGTGTATCAGTGAGGAAACACGCATAATACACTCGTGCTAAGGCTCTGGTGAAAATAAGTTTCTTTCTTAGAAGAAAATTCCTATATTCACGTCAAAAATCATTCTATTAATAATTTATTATGTACTCTCACCTTGATACTTAAGCAGCAAAACATAATGTGCTAAAACAGAGACGACAAAACGTCAACAGCGGCATACGTCAGTGTCGATATTTCACAAGAAACACAAACAATGAGATATAAGGTATATCATAATATCCATAATAAAAACAAGATGCCAGTTGTCTTTGTGGCTGGTATGGGACATGAAACCGGACTCCTCCCTTACAGGGCGAAAGCTCTACCAACTGAGCTAACCGGGACACCATTATAAAACAGAGGTGAGTGGCAGTGATATCAAGTAAGAGACTAACCACTCAGCCACGGGAGTCCCCCATATCAACTTACCAGCAAAAGGCAGACTCAGCCAGCAACTGCATGTGCAAATGTATAAAACAGCATCTGCCACTGTAAATAATTAATATAACCTACCTCAAAAAAGGTGGTGATATACATAGATATCATTAACTTTTCAAGTAAGAGGCCCACAGAGCAAAGTAGCCGTGTATTTGATAGATACTAGTATACAATATTAGTAAAAGTATTCATATTAGCCGGGTAGAAAGTCTAAGTAGCAGGGCGAATTACCCGCCTAGCTCTTAATGACACCCCTTGATATAAATACTACCGGCGCTAAATAAAATAAATGCTCATGTACCTGCAATTCTGATGAGCATAACCCATAGACCCGCAATAATCATCTACTAAACCGTAACCAGGGCAGGAAACAGTTGCGGAGTTACTTGTCCTACATAAAATTACGAACAGCAACATGGATAAATATCAACATGGATAAATATAAAAGAATTACCGGTATATCTGAATTCTATTAGTCCTGCCACAAACCGTTCTCAACAAGGCGATAGGATAAGTTGAATTAGGTGTCCTGATAAAGGAAAACAATATACATAAAAAAATAAACTGATTTACTTCTTTAAGACTGTGGCTACAATTAACGCTGAAAGCTATGAACGCTATGGCGAAGGCCATGAATACTTACCCTAATCATTAAACCATGACGGAGAAGCCGTAGTCACTAAAATCATCCTTGATAGGTCATTCTTGTGACGGAACTCGACAGCAGGTATCGACTTCTATCGAGGTTACCTGCAAAACTAGTTCTGTAGTTAAGTCCATAAGGACAGAAAAGAACAAAAGTAATTCACTAAGAATCTTTAGTAAAGACAAGTATCACACTCCTGCAGTGGGTATTAGTAAAACCACAAGAGGAGAATACTTTAAATTTAAATACTCTTAACGATTTTTAGTAAACGCAGAGATATTCAAAGATACGAAAGCATTCAGTAAGGTTCTAAAATCGAGAACATAGGCAGACAATTCCCCAGTGAAAAAGGCAGTGAAATTTCAGTGAAATTTCACCAAAATTCAGTGAAATTTCAGTGAAATGTGAAAATATTGACAAATCTCAGTAAAAACACCAAATTTCAGTGAAATTTCGGTGAAATTTCAGTGAATTTCGGTGAAATTTCAGTGAAATGTTTCAATTAAATTTCAGTGAAATTTCAGTAGAATTATAATTGATTGAAATTTCAATGACATATCTCTCTCTCTCTCTACACACATTTATTCATTTAGACAGACAGATATATGCTCACATAGTACATCATATAACTCACCCTACTGAAAATGCAGCTGGGAGCCCGGGGGAAATGATATATATAGATAATTAAAGCCTGGAAAAAAACAACTCAATTTTAAAGATTTTTCGAATGTATAATTGGCAAATTGTGTTGTTTTATATCAAAATACATCACAGGACCGCTACCTTGATATGTGTAGGAAGTTTTATATGAAGATAAATTGATTGGTTTAGGAGTGTGATTGTGACAAAAGTGCAAATAAAATGCAGTGATTCTGACAAAAGTGCAAATAAAATGACACCCTTTTGAATTTCTGACTGGAAATTGAAACAACTATAGTTTTTCCTTGCACCATTTAATGATTAAAAGTAAGTGTTTTGTGACTATACTTACATTACTTATTGTATCAAAGCATCTTATACAGGTAATAGTTGTATTTGAAAGAGGAAATTTCTAAATGTAGACAGTGGAAACTGTATTTTAAAGCCAAATCCCTATTGTCATATGTTTTCGCGGATTTGACTTTTTTTTTTTTTGTTGCTAGAAAAATGGTTTTCAGCACTGCAGATATTATTTGATTCAGTATCATATGCAAGATTTCACCAAGTATGATCATGTAGGTCTTCTAAGTGATGTAGATGGAACATTATAAATTTAAGAATTGTTCTTGAACTGTTATATTTTCAAAGAAATGTCACTGAAATTTTGGTGAAATTTCACTGAGATTTCACTGTTATTTTTACCAATTCAGGTGATATTTCACCAAAATTTCACTGAAACTCACTTATATTTTGCCCAATTCTTTCAGTGAAATTTCACCAAAATTTTAGTGAAATTTCACCGAAATTTTAGTGAAATTTCACCAAAATTTTGGTGAAATTCACTGAGATTTCACTTTTATTTTGCCCAATTCTTTCAGTGAAATTTAGTGAAATCTCCCTGAAATTTCAGTGAAATCTCACCGAAATTTCAGTGAAATCTCACCGAAATTTCAGTGAAATCTCACCGAAATTTCACTGTTATTTTGCCCAATTCTTTCAGTGAAATTTCACTGTTATTTCAGTGAAATTTCACTGAAATTTCAGTAAAATTTCAGTGTACATTTTCACTGGGGAATGCTTAAGAAGTGTTTACAAAAGTTACAACGACTTGGAAAATATATATGGTGATTCTGTTCGACAAAAGAATAAGTCCTATTTGAGGATGGAATACCTCCAGGCCTGCTATTAAATCAGAATCAGAGATAAGACTTCAATAATTTACCTTCTCTGATTGTAGATTTTCTGTCTAACCAGACGGCTACTAGATAACTTCACTCTTGGAATGGTTATCATTTCCTTCAGCCTGATATAGCGCCCTGTTAGTACGTGCGTATAAGCGTTTATTTATCCTCGCTGTATTGCACTGAGCATTTTAGCGAGCAGACCTAGGTTTTAAGTCTCATCCGAAGGACTGGTAAGGTAGGAAATACTTTTGAAATATTTCGATAATTAACCCAAATTCGGTCCTGGCTGGGATTGAACGCGCGATCCCTGGGTTACTAAGCCGCAATGCTAACCATTACACCACGGCTCTACCTATAGGCCCTGTTAGTAGGAAGGTATGACTTCCGTACAAAATAAACAAGCCTATCCCATTCGAGAGCACCATCTAGGAAAGTATGATTTCCTAAAGAGGTCTCAGTCCTATTGTTGGTAAGTGTTTCTGACATAACACTGAAAAGGAAGAAACAAGGAAATTGTCCCTTACACATTTTACTTGTATGTTAAAAGTATGTGTCCGAAGTGAGATCTGAACCCACGCCTACAGTCGTGGACCAGACCACTAGCTTGTGAAGGTATTACATTGAGTCTGGCACCTTAGACCACTGGGCCATCCTGACAGCTAATCCATATATTTATCTAAATTGCTATCATATGATTTGATTTCCTGTTAGTTCATTGTCATGTTCACATTGTTATGAATATTACAATCAAATATTCTATTCTATTCTATTTAATCTGTGACACACGTAAGAAAATATAATAACAGATAAATGTGACCCATGACAGAAATTTTCCCTTACATGCGAGTACCAACACAGAAATCCAAGTCCTCTTCCCATACCAGAGAAAGAAGTCTTATTTAGCTTTCCTCAAGACTACTAGTCTGGATTTTATAATAGCAGAGACCTTCAGAAGAAACTACATGCTTCGTTAGGTGGCTCTAACCATAACACCGGTATTGAATACAGTAAGAATACCCTTTCGGCCCTGGGCCGTGCTTGAAGAGCATAAAATTCATCTGGGAAGAATTACCTGAGCTGTCTCTAGACAGGTGACGGCTGCTCCTAGACCGCCCTCTGTGTGTTGACTCTCTGAAGGGTGACCTGGAGGAGTGAATAGAATCTGTTCTGAGGACCTTCAGATTACCCATGAGGCAGAGAGTTTGGAGTCGGCGTGACCCCCGCACTACCTGGTAGCCTGTAACTGTGAGCAGGAGTGGGTGGGGTACGGGGCTGCCTTCATCAGGACTGGGAGCCACAACCTCATCAGGACGAGTAGCGTTCGTTTTGGTTGTCTCCAGTGCTTCCACCTGGACTGGGAGCCTTGAGCTCCGAAGGATGTCTCCTTCGCCTGGATTGGGAGCCTTCACCTCAGAAGGACGATGAGCCTTCGTTTTGGTTGGCATTCCCCATCCCAGGAAGTATCTGGCAAAACAACCTTTAACTAGGAAGGGCTAGATACTTTTCACTTTGGAAGGGTAGCTCTGAGACACAGAAGGGCCAAGGGCCTTTTTCTGCGGGCCAGGTCTAGCCAACCGGTGAATGCGAACGCATTTGCTGTTACTGAAATATAAGAAAATAACAGCAGAAGGTGCTAGATGCACCAACTGTAATTATATAACAAACAAAACAAAACCCAACAATATAAGAAGAAAAACTATTTACTGGCGTGTTGACACGAGTAGGAAAGGTAAAATAAATATACTGCCGAAGCAAGTACTGCCTACGTTCCAGTGTCAATTTCAAACTCCTAATAGAAGTTAACAGCCATAATTCCGATAGAATTTACAAAGGTTGGTAAACCGGAAGTAGATCGCATGTGTTTTTGTTTACGAAATGCGGTCTGAAATAACGGCGTAAAGAACAAAAATAGGTGTAAGAAACACCGAGTACGGTTATAAACTCGTAAGAAAATAACATATGGGAAGTAAAATTAAAGTAATAAAACAATTAAAACCATTTGTTACGTGGAAAAAGAACAAATATTTTGAGACCGTCGATTTACCGTCTTCTCTCGAAGGTCGCCACGACGGAAAGAGGACGTAACTCTGTGTGACTTTTGCTTGTACGGGTGTATTTGGCGGCGCCCTTGGTGCCGGGAGTCCCGGGAAGGGTATTTGGGGAAGTTTTTCCGTTCGTGGATTAAGGCAAGTTGAGTATATTGCAATTGTAATGTTGTCGTAAGTTATCTATAGACCAATATGTTAAATAAGTACAAAGAAGCCGGACAGTGGCCGGCAGCAGTTGTTAAAGTATGTTAAATAAATATTATTAAACTGGACGTGGCCAGTATTTGTTAAAGTCATTTAAATAAATATTATTAAGCTGGACAGTGGCCAGCGTTTATTTATTAGTAGCTGGCAGCAGTTGTTAACGTATTTTAAATAAATATTATTAAACTGGACGTGGCCAGTATTTGTTAACGTATTTTAAATAAATATTATTAAGCTGGACAGTGGCCAGCGTTTGTTGAATCATTTTAAATAAATATTATTAAGCTGGACAGTGGCCAGCGTTTGTTAAAGTATTTTAAATAAATATAATGAAGCTGGACAGTGGCCAGCATTTGTTAAAGTATTTTAAATAAATATAATGAAGCTGGACAGTGGCCAGCATTTGTTAAAGTATTTTAAATAAATATAATGAAGCTGGACAGTGGCCAGCATTTGGTAAAGTATTTTAAATAAAAAGTATGAAGCTGGACAGTGGTCAGCGTTTATAAGAGTATTTTAAATAAATATTATTAAGCTGGACAGTGGCCAGCATTTGTTAAAGTATTTTAAATAAATATTATTAAGCTGGACAGTGGCCAGTATTTGTTAAAGTATTTTAAATAAATATTATTAAGCTGGACAGTGGCCAGCATTTGTTAAATCATTTTAAATAAACATGATTAAGCTGGACAGTGGTCAGCGTTTATAAGAGTATTTTAAATAAATATTATTAAGCTGGACAGTGGCCAGCATTTGTTAAAGCTTTTAAATAAACATGATTAAGCTGGACAGTGGCCAGCATTTGTTAAAGTATTTTAAATAAATGTTATTTAACTCGGTTTGTTTAACTTGGAGATTGCTTAGTCCATTTTGTTGAAACTTAACGTCATATACTATTAAGCTGCACAGAGGCCAGCAGGTGTTAAAATATTTAAGATATACGATTTAACCGGGTTATTTAGTTTGGGGGTCTGATTACCTCAGTTGTGTATTTTGAATAAACATCATTAGGTAGTTCAGTGGCCAGCGGTGTCAACATATGCAAAAGATACGGATTAACCAAGCGTGTGTAACTTAGAGAATGGTTAGGGTCAAGTAATTCTCATTGTACATGTGATATTTGCATTAAAAGAGGTTCACAATGGAAACCAGCGTTAGACGCACCTGGATGGTTGTCAATATATTGACATGTAGAGCTAATTTGGTGTTCAAACAGTATTAATGTTTTTTTCTAATTTCATGTTATAATGCCACGCGTCGTCTGGGCACCCTACATTCTAAGTGGGAGTAGCTATGCGTTGCATTGGCAATAACTTACATTAGAATAAATTAAGGTTCTTACCTTAAGATTACTAATTTTTCTACACTTCCTTACATAAATGGATAGATACGTTTTCATAGTGAAGAGATAGTATAGTACGGAAAACATCATTACGCAGCATATATAAAATGACAATATGTACTCGATGAACCTACATAACAGCTTGTATGCATAATGTTATATTAAAAACAAGCAAAATCGAGATGCGAGATGAACTACATGATTATTCGTTCACGATTTTTATTTTGGCTATTTATTAGTATTAATAGTGTGTTAGTATTTGTGCAAAAATGATCAAACAGAGTTCGTACATGGAGCGCAGTCCCATCAGACGTAACGTCAGAATCTCGATATGTGAACAAAACCACTGAGTTACTGCAATATTCGTTTGCATATTCAAAGCAGTATTTGATGGAGGCATGAGGTATGGTATGGTTAGAAAACATACACAATTCCCTATAATTCGATATATAACATGGTTATTTAGCATTGCGCATATATATTTTTACACATTAAGTTAAACATACATTTCCGTTTAATTTGGGGTCTGTAACGTGTTGCATTGCCGTCTCGGTGGTCAGAGTATATCGGTCATAATTTCACCAAACGTGGTTACAAATGTACTTATAGTGCGTTATCATATTTCCAAAATGCACATTGTTTTTTCTCGCCACATGCAAAATATTATGAACAAATATTCAAAAATGAGAAAAATAAGTATGCGATTTGAATTATCGGAAAATGTTTAGATTGGCAAAATCGGCACATCTTTTACTTGAATTGAAATTCAGTTTAATAACTTAATGATTAAATTATATATTTCAAAACTCAATTTTGTAAAGAAAAGAAAAGAAAAGAGCACATTCATTCATCATACTATATGCAAACTGTACACAATAGTCCAAGGAATGAGTAAGATACGCATGTGATTTCGATTACTTAAAATGTTTTGTGTTCTACGATTTGGAACGGTTGACGTTCAAATTAACGTCATCTACATATAGTCGCGACGTTTTATAATGTGACGCTAACTTGAGGTTCTGACGTTCGATCATTAAATGAGTTGCTCCAATGTTATACGTTTTATAGGCAAGTGTTTGAGGTTGCATTGTAAGAACCTGGTAATCAATGCATACGGTTATTACTACACACTTAGCGTGCAACTAACACATGGTAGTTTAAAGACGAGCATTATTACTTCTGGTTTATCAGGTATCATTTATGAGAATTGGGGCAAAAGATTACCCAACAAGAGTATTTTGTTGTGCAGTTTTGGTTAATAAGTGCTTGTATCGATGTATGGTGGTTTTACTACCAAGCTGTAGAAAATGGATAGTCTCTCTGAGTTTCATGTACTTTTATTTTCATAAACATCAGTACGATGCCTTGGTCGGGAAGATTAGCGACTTAGAGAAACAATTAAACGAGAAGAAAGAACGTGACGAAAAAGGGGAATTTGAGCGATTGAGGAGAGAAACTAAAGAGGCAGCACTTGGGGAGGTAAAACCCGATGAACTCTTTGCTAAGCTCATACTTCTTGATAATATGGCCAGGGCTGTAAAAGACCCACACAGGGAGCAGATTTCCATGCTCATTTCTAGATTCCAAGTGCATCGAGACCAACCTAAGTTTGCTGCGGCCCTAGTGGGTAAAGTTGCTAAGCTCCAAAGAGGAAGAAGTGGTATTAGATAAAGAACAAAAAATGTTGAAATCTTATGGTTTAGGCATGCGTGATCGTCAGGAAGGTTCTAAGCAGTCTGGTGCGGGTGGGACCCATATCTTGCCGAATTGGCAGGGTTACCCTTTTTCCCCGGGTAATTTCCCCTTTTCACCTAGAGGAGCGTTCGGCGGTCACAGACCGTTCAGACCTAGGGCGAGAACACCAACGAAATTTGTTTGTTTTCGGTGCCATATGCCTGGGCATATGATTAAGGACTGTCTAGTCACACAGGATAAATATTAGGCTCATTGTTGTTGACAACGGTCCCCAGGAGGCTCTAATAACCGAAATCATTACTGTAAGTTTGACAGTGGCCACTTTTAAGTGCTGTGCATGTGTACACAGGTCATAACAATATTCTGTTTACCTTTCAAGCGTGATGTTTAATCGAACTTGTATCCATATAGTTAGTATAACAGGGAAACCCGCGTCGATATATATATCTGTATGCCGCATATTAAGGAAGCCTTAAACGTAAAGCGATTATCCACCTTTAATATGAATACCTCCTTTAACGACTTTTATCATTGAGTCCTAGCAGAATAAGTGAACTCATGAACTAATGGGCCATTCCTGGCATTAGGCTAGACCTAACTAATTGCATTTCGGCCGTTCATTTTAAAACACGGTCATATTGACCCGATAGCACCTGCAAATAACTGTTCTTAAAAGTTGTTGTTATACACAAGTTCATCACTTTCGCAGCTAGTAGAAGTTTAAACAGACATGCTTAAACTCTAGATTATAATAATAATAATAATAATAATAATAATAATAAACAAATGATAATAAAAAAAAAAAAAAAAAAAAAATATATATATATATATTTATATATATATATTAATAAACTATTAGTGTGTGGCCATTGCATGATATCAGTGGAAACCATTTTGCATACAGTTCTTATACGTACAATTATTAAGAAGGCTAAGATATACTTCTCATCAGTTTACATGTAAGTGTTTATATAAAGTGTTATATTACCAACTTATGCATTTTCTCAAAGATAGTTGTTGTCTAGTATTTGTGGATTACTTTCGAAATTGTAAAACTGTTTTATATTGAGATATCACCAATCGTTTCAAAACCATTCAGGTTTACAGAGCCAACCATCTGTTTTAACAATATGGAATTCAAATGCTTTGCGGGAATAAGATGGAAGGTGGCAATTCGCTAATGGGTTAGAGATAGTTATGAGAAGGGTCGTAAAATTGTGATATCGTTTCCTGGTCATTTTAATGAACGGACATAATCATGGGAAAATAATTTAAGCGTGAGCAATCAATTCAAATGTAATTTTATGAATTTCAGACACGGTTTTCTATGAAAAAATGGTTTTCTATGAAAAAAAAGAATCCATAAGGTTGAATTTCGACCCATTGGAACAGAAGACCAGAACACCCTCATATACTGCGTTTAACGGGAGCGCTGTATCACAGGTCACCCCAGCGACTTCAGCGGAAAATATTTTTAACTCGAGAACGATACCAAAAATTGATGAATTACATTTTCAAAGCAACGATAATTTTGTGTCGGGTCAATTACACAACAATATTGAACAATGGGAGCGCATTATAAATGCCTCTACACGTTCTGAAGAGGCTATGACTTGGATACGCGGGGGTGTGGATATAGATGAATATTTCGTACCTTTCAATGGGAGTTTTTGGGGTGAATCTTATGATTGTGCATACCCACCCGCCCGCGCATTTAATAACTCAAACAAATGCAAAGCATTCACCTCGTTTATTAATGACACTTTAAAAGAGCGCATGCAGAATGGTTCTATTAAATATTTAGGGCGTGTAGGAGAGTGCGACGCACCGTACATAATTGCTCCTTTGACAGTCGAGGAAAATAAACCCAGATTGTGTCTAAATTCAATGTATTTAAATTGTTGGATCAAAGATGTACATTTCACCCTTGATACACTGAAAGATGTACCTCGTGCCACAAAGCAAGACGCATATTTCACTTCCATTGACGACAAATCTGCGTTCGACGGGGTGCATTTAAAACCGTCCTCGCAGAAGTGGGTGGGGTTTCAATGGGCCGGTCATTTCTTCTCCTTTTTAACGTTGCCTTTTGGGTTTAAACTGTCATCTTACATCTATCATACGTTAAATCTACAGCCCACCGTCTACATTAGGAAAACGTTCAATATCCCCATATTTTCATACATTGATGACAGATTAATTGAAGAAGTGAGAGCTAACTTCGATGAACCAGGTCACGTGAGAGCATCGGTGTCAAATTATTTAGTATGTGAGGTTTTGCTCAGACTTGGTTATTGTTTGAACATTACGAAATCAGTTTTTCACCCCACCCAAACGCTAACTTTCTTGGGTTTTGGAGTTGATTCTAGAGAACAATGTTTTAGGGTAACTGACAAAAAAAAGAGGAATTTTATTGATCTAAGGGAGACTATCTTGAGCAAACCAGTAACAACTGTATTAGATCTTCAAAAGTTGTGTGGCAGGGCAATATCATTCATGCTTGCAATTCCGGCTGCAAAACTTTATACCAGGGAAATGAATTTGGCAATTTCTAACGGAATGAAAGGAAATACAATTCCTGTAACAGGGGCCCTTCGAGGGGAGTTGGAATACTGGCGTTTTCTTGACGCGTGGGAGGGAAAACTGGCATGGAAACGTGAACGGCATGTGAAAATTGATTTGTTTTCTGATTCAAGCCTTTATAAATATGGCGGTGTAGTCCATTTAAAAGATTCCAGTGTCACTATTTCGGATTATTGGGATAAACAAATGCAATTAATGCCAATTATGGTCCTCGAAGGTCATGCCCTGTTAAGAGTTTTACAGTCTGTAAAGACTGAAATATCATCATGTAGGGTCGATGCATACGTTGATAATATGGTCTTGTTACATGCTTGGGGCAATGAGGGATGCAAGTCCAGTGAGGACAATAACCTGATAAAACAGCTGTTTGCGTTAACGCTGGAAGCTGATATGCATCTTAATCTTGTGTATGTCCCATCGAAAATTAACCCGGCAGATAACCCTTCCAGAACCCTTCGCAAATCTGATTCGAGATTATCAAGCCAGTCATGGGCCATCATTCAAGATACCTTTGGGGGGACTACAGGGCACACTATCGACCTCATGGCCTTGGACTCAAATGTAATGCCTGGGAAAAATGGGATGCCCCTAAAACACTTCACACCATATCACACGCCATTGACACATGGAATTAACATGTCCAAGGACATTGAACAAACGGAAAATTGTTATTTATTTCCGCCTTTCAATTTGGCACTCCCATCCATTAAATTTATTTTGGAGAACGGGTTACAGGCTTCAGTAGTCATTCCTTTGGGGTGCGTAACCCCATATTGGTTCCCGGAAATATTCCCTTACATTTTGGATGCTTTTGTATTGGGTCATAAAGATGAAACAGGGGTCATTCAAATACCGTCGAAGAGAGGTTTCATCCCAGATCAGATAGGCTTAGCTGATAACTTATGGGTTGTTCGCCTCATCCAACAAAAGCAAAATAAATTCACATGGGGGAGAAGCATGTTAACAGCTTACCCGTCAATTACTAAGGCCTGTCATCTCATATTTGTTGGGGACTCAATGATAAGGTTTTTCATGCTTCACCCAGCATATTCAAACCCAATGGCACATTTGTTTTCTGTTGGAGGAGCATGTATTTCCGAGTTACGTGAGCACGTGGAACGTCTCGCACGTGCATACTGTCCAATGACAATTATCTTCCACGCAGGCGTAAATAACTTAAGCAAAGATTATTTATATAATAGTGAATTCGACCAATTAACCCGTACTATTGGGGAAATAGACTGCGTAGAATCTTCCTTTTGTAACATTCAGGCAGATAGTGCCCGTTCTGGCATCAGTGTGCAGATAATTATTTCTTCGGTCATTGTTACTAAAAACTCGCATATCAACGCCAGAGCAGATATGGTTAATGCCTATTTCAAGCAAAGTTGCCTAGCGAATAAATGGTTGTTTATGAACAATGACAATATCAAAAGGAGACATTTAAGGGACACAGTGCACTTAAATGGCGCGGGCGAAGCCATTTATGAGGAAAATGTCGTGGATATGCTGCAAAAACATTGTTTCAAAATATTGTGAAGATGTGGGTTCATTTGTGCCGATATGATATTTATTAGTATAGACTTGTGTGTTCTCAAAAGCAATGTCGCGTTTCATTAAGCTCCTTATGAAATAAATAAATAAATAAATAAAAAATAAAAAAATAAAAAATAAAAAAATAATAATAAATAAATAAATAAAATATATATATATATATATATATGTGTGTGTTTTTTTTGTTTTGTTTTGTTCTTTCTATTCTTGGAAAGCATATCGCGTAACCGAAAACAATTTATTACATTTGGTCGAGTAGCCGTAATGTTTTGGAATCATTTCCCTAATCATACACATTTCATACACATTTTATAAAAACGGTTTAATTACATTTATGTGAACGTTGTTTTTTTTCCATTTGGAGTTTAATAAACAAGGCTGTCATTCTTGGATAATGTAAATATGTAATGGAAACATTGTGAAAAGTGTTTAATACATTGAAAATCTGTTTCAAATCAGACATTTTGCATCATATTGCATTCAAATTGCCGGATAAGACTCCGGAATGCAGTTACAATTACATAATGCTATACATAATATATTTAATGGCATATTAAACGAAGATATTTGGGACACAAGACTAACAACTATACATAATTACTATTTAGCTATACAGGTATAGTATGTCCGCTAATACCAAATTGGAATAGATATTATTTGTAATGCAATTTTGTTAGTGTTTAGAATTACCAATTACATAGTTGTACTAACCATTATAATTAACGTATTGAATGTTTCACTTTGAATAAATGTTGTCAGTAAACATGTGTCTATATTATTTAAGCACAATGCAGTCAAACACCAGTACACGGTCTAGAGGCTTCCCCTAGAATTTTTAATGGTTTCTGGTATCTTTGACGATTATAGAAACTACATGTTAATTTGACACCAATGGGCAGTCTGGTAATGAATGCCTGTTGATAATCAAGCCACATCATCGGTCATTCCTGACATAGTTATGTTTGAATGGGTATGAGGAGACGATGCACGAGCCTTTAATTAGCCCATTGAGGATTAGGGATTAACATACCGGGAAGTCTCTAAACTGTAACATGTTTCATCAAACTTCTTGCAATTTCAAAGCTACAATGATTTCAGGAAAATGTTTACGCTCGGAAATTAATCGATTTCAAAATGAGCCTTATATCTTGGCAACATAGGCTAATTATCATTGATTTCACGTGATAAATAAGCTAAAGAAAAGAAAAAGGCAAAAGTACTACAACAGTTCACCATTTGATTGCAAGAAGTTTAGGCGAAACGACCACCAGTGGTTATTAAGAGGCCTTTTATTTACATTTGAACCACATGGACTAAAATATACAATGATACCCACAAGTCCGTATTATGGTAACAGACCAGTTTGTTATAAGTAGTGCTCTGCCAGTACAAGTCCGAGTCGCATTTTGTCCTGGCGTTTGGCATGATATAAGGCTTTTAGTAAATTATGAGCAAGTGAAATCATAGGAGAGGGTTTGTCCAATGTAAAATAGATTGAGTACACCCGCAATCAGGCACATAGCAATTACGAAATGGCGTTGTTGTCTATCGCAATTAAGACATGCACCCGGCACCTACATTTGTTGTTGTTTTGCAGAATGAAGATTCGTCTGATACACAGCAATCATCTATGGCCTGCCGGGAGTGCAAGTTTAAAAATAGCTCTTACAACGACATCATTTTTTGTCCACACTGTGGCAATAAAAGTGACAGGGATGCTCGCGTTATTGTACAATTTGACAATGATACGTTACAAACCATTAACTCCCGAATCAAACAATTAGATGATATTGCAGCATCTTCAAGATATGCGAAACAAAAATCCAAACTGGAAAACGAGCTTGAGTATTTCCTAGAACGTTTATACCCTAGTAGAAATTTATCCAATGCCACACCGGCTGACGTTAGAAAATTTCTCGTATTTAAAGAGACAAATGGACGAACTCAATTGCATGAGGAGCATTGTCAATTTCGTGGGATACACGGTAAACAGAAATGCGCGTGTATCATTACCATGGCAGCTAAATCGGCTGATAGTTTAGTGGGCAAAATACGGGCCATATTTAGGGATGCTGGGAGACCTAACGAATGGAATCCTGAGTCTGCAACAGGAAACCCTGCTTCTTCTGCCATTTTAAAAAGACATATTAAAGCCATGACCATAGAACAGGCCTCCAACGATGTTGTTCGGAAGCAAGCCGTTCCGTTAGTGTTTGATAAATTAGGGTCGCTTTGTAGACATTTGTCGTATTTAATTGCTGTAGAAAAGGATGATACAACAAAATTCTTATTACTTAGAGACAGAGCATATTTCGCAATCATATGTCATTCAGGCGACAGAGCTAATGACTTGGGTCTACTAACATTGAACAAGTTGTTTCTCATGCCACATGATCAAGGTTTGTTTATACAAGCAACAGCTGGGAAAACGTTCTCCTTAGACAATCCAAAGAATTTTGTAATCTTCAAATCCACCGATGAGGACATATGCCCCGTTTCGCATTTAAAGACATACGTCAGTTGTGCTTCAGCAATGGGGGTCAAGCTAGACACTGGTTGTTTATTTAGAACAAGAGACTCGATTACGCGCCAAATTGTAGACAAGCCGGTTTCATCAAGTCTGATGTCTGACAGGTTAAAATCACATTTGAAGGCAATAAATAGTTTCAACGGGGAGAGCGCTCACAGCGGGCGCAGGGGGTTATCTATCACTTTGAGGATGCTGGGACTGCAGGATAGTAATATAAACCAGCACATTGGCTGGGCATCAGAACGCATGATAAATCATTATGCTAACATTGGTCACCTTTGTTCACCAACAGGCATCGCCAGTACATTAGCTCAGGCCGCACGCAGAGGTCAAAATGACCACCAGTCGTCGTTGGAGAAGATTTCTCATGAATTATTACGCATCACAGATTTGCCAAGTTTTATCATTAGCGAAAACATTTAACTGCTTTTGTTGTCGTCACACATACTCATAGTATGGAATACACGTTAAATAAGTTTCAAGATGTTTGTTCAATACCTGACGTCCTGCGTTGGCTACTGAATGTCTGATGAGTATTGGATAGTAAGTTAAGGCTGAATAGGTATACATAAATATCTAGGCAACGACTTAGAAGATTACAGTTTTCTTAATGCAATACTTACATATGAGGGACACGGAAGGAGCTTGAAATAATATACTATTTCAAGCTCCCTTACAGTGCCCCGAATTGGTAAGCCCGCCTGACCACGCTGATAGCTCAGTCGTTCACTGCACACGAGTATGGCACAACCGAGGTGTTGAAACCTTTACATTATCAGGGGGCATAATATAGCAGTTTTACTTATATGCACATATATTTAAAAAAACAAAAAAACAAACAAAAAAACTAAAGTGTCGTATCGCCCGCATATTTACTCGGCAAATAAAATACCATAATTCGAATAAAATGGAAAAAACCTCGCTGGCAGTCTCTTGAGAGTTGTTGCGCTTATTTAGACAGGGGTAATATCGCGGATCAGATCACATACGCATATATTCAGTGTATGACCTGAAATTGTATCAAAGAGTAAATTTAGTAATATATAATAATAAAAAAAATAAATAAATAAAAATTAAATCATGAAACATCAGTCCTTCTTGTGTTCTTCATCAACTATAAGAAGACTTAACGGTTTTCTAATGCAATACTTACATATGAGGGACACGGAAGGAGCTTGAAATAATATACTATTTCAGTTAGGTTGACCAATTAAAGAAATCACAGATATTGCTGCATTAAGCATGTCGTTATGCCACTGAAGGAACTAATTATGTTCTTTTGTGTTAACTGTATATTCAGTCAGTGCATTACACGGATGACCCCCACTGATTCAACACTTGTATATATTCCTCTGACTAGGGAGTGTAACAGGACCAATTCGGCAAATAGCTGATAAACTGTGAAAGAGTATAGCTGTTAAATCATGAACATTTTGTTTTGATGGAAAATCCAGAGATTGTACACTTAAATCCGGAGATCCGGAGAGCCACTGAAAAATCCAGATTCTCCAGATTTTATCCGGAGATTTGGCAGGCCTGACATTATGATACACTTGTTTCAAGTTGTTTGGTATTACTAAGGCAAGACTGTATTGATCCTATACCATTAGGGTATCCTATTGGTTTAATTGGCTGAAGGACTATAAACCTTAATTTAAAGGAAGTTATTCGATCTTGATTGTAAATACAAACATTTGTTAAAAGGGTTGGCGGGGGAGGGGGATATTAGCTTCTGGCATCCCATCAATCTCTGTTTTTATAATCTATGTGTCGTGCATTTACAAAATGAACAAAGCTTAATTTAATAATATAGAGTAGGTCAGTGAAATATTGGCAAAGCTTTTAATTTTTAGTCCATTCACCTATAGACATATCTTCTTGCCTGTTGCACTCTTTCATCTGTTGTGATGAAGACAAATCTCATCTCGTCACTAATGCCAGAGATGCCAACCACTACGATTTGGCCGTATTTTATACAAATTTCTATTCCATTTACCCCAATACGACTAGTTTGCATGCAACTACGAATTTCGTTGTGATCGTGAAAAAAAACAAACTACAGTGACTGAATTAGGAAATGTTGAAGACTAACATAATTGAAACCATGAGAACTAATAACTCTTAAATGTACATACACTCTAGTATAAATACTGATCACTGATTGTCAGTGAGATGACATATTCAGTCAATTGTTATAAAACAGTAGAACGACTACTCTAGTAATTTTACAGATTGCCAGAGTGATGTGACATTTCATGTTGTGTTTCAGTGTAACATGATTAAAAATAGCTTGACTTTTCAGCATATATCAGTGTCACTTTTGGCCATAGAATGAAGGAGATTGCATCTCAGAATCAAAAAAATTCTCGTGGGAGGGGGGGGGGGGGGGGGGGGGGGGGTGTGTGCGGGCATGCCCCCGAACCCCCTAGCACCTCGGGTCACTTCGTGATCCTCGCACTACAGATTTAACAACCAATGACTACAGATTGCATCCAAACAGTGTTGGCATCTCTGTAATGCCATCATGGAAAGTGGTTTTACAATATTTTCCTTGGATGCGATTCTTTGTTTCAAATTGATAGATCATAAATTTCCTTTGGTTTTACCAACAATCCACAGTAATCTGTCAGTCTCCCTGTATTAGAAGCCGGAAACATTTAGAACCCAGTATACTATATCAAAATACAGATAAAAAATATATAATTTCGGTTGTTTGTGTTGAGCAGGAAATTAGGGAAAGATTATGAATCTATGAAAAGGCATCCATTTACAAGTTTTTTGCTTGTATTTATGAATGTAAGTTGTCCACAAATCTAAAATTGTTGTTATTCATGCTTTATTTTATCAAGCCAATGTTAATTTTAAAACTAATGGAGATTATATAGCGTATTTCCCCTAATAGTAGCCCCTGGGTGCTATGCAGGAGATTATATAGCGTATTTCCCCTAATAGTAGCCCCTGGGCGCTATGCAGGAGATTATATACTGTATTCCCCCTAATAGTAGCCCCTGGGCGCTATGCAGGATGTATTTCCCCTAATAGTAGCCCATGGGCGCTATGCAGGAGATTATATAGCGTATTTCCCCTAATAGTAGCCCCTGGGCGCTATGCAGATTATATACCATTTTCCGCCTAATAGTAGCCCCTGGGCGCTATGCAGGATGTATTTCCCCTAATAGTAGCCCCTGGGCGCTATGCAGGAGATTATATAGCGTATTTCCCCTAATAGTAGCCCCTGGGCGCTATGCAGGAGATTATATACCATATTCCCCCTAATAGTAGCCCCTGCAGGGGCTACTATTAGGGGAAATACATCCTGCATAGCGCCGCTCCTGGGCGCTCTGCAGGATGTAAAGGGGGCGCTCTTATAAAATGTAAAAACAATTTTTAAAAAAAATCCTTACATATTCAGTACAAAAGATTTGTATCGAATCACTCGATGTTCTACAGACGTTATTTTAAGCTTACACTGGTAAAACAATTCTGCAAACTTTTTCACTATTGTTGACATTGTATGCAAATTTTAACCATTGTTTTGAAAATATTTGTATGGTTTAATTGGCAAATTTTGATGCTGTTTTATTTATCGGATTGCAATTCCCACATGATTTATGAGAACTGATTTTGTTTTAGGAACACTACAGTATATATAGGCCTTATGATTGTTTATTTGTTCAATTTCTTTTATTGACTTATTTTTGATAGCCTAACCAAACCCAGTGTTTGGGTCCTAGTGAAGTGGTCAGTTACAATTATTTTGTAAACTTCAGTGTCACTGTCCTTCAGTTTAACTTCCTTTATTTTATAATATTCATAACATGCTTGAAGACGAGCCTTTATTGGACAAAGTTTAAACTTGTTTGTGGTCAACACAATGAGTTAGTCATGAGCGGTGTCTTGTTGTGATAACTTATTTGTTCCTGTTTGTTCATACCAAGTAAGTACTAAACTCTACACCTCATTGAACTTTAGGTGTATGTTCTCTTTTCATTCCTCTTCGGAATTTATCAACTATACAAATATATTGCTGATTTGTTTTATGTCAAGATTCTTACGTTGCACTTGTATCTTATTGGTTTCAGGGTTGGGTCCAATTAGACCGGACTTTATTCTCGCAAAATGGACATGGTCCTGTAAGAAGTTAGTCAAGTAGTTTAGTCATTGTCTAGTCAGACCTAAATCTAGTAGTTAGCCATGGTCTAGTCAGACCTAAGTCTAGTAGTTAGCCATGGTCTAGTCAGACCTAAGTCTAGTAGTTTAGCCATGGTCTAGTCATACCTAAGTCTAGTTGTTTATCATGGTCTAGTCAGACCTAAGTCTAGTTGTTTACCATGGTCTAGTCAGACCTAAGTCTAGAAGTTTAGCCATGGTCTAGTCAGACCTAAGTCTAGTTGTTTACCATGGTCTAGTGAGACCTAAGTCTAGTAGTTTAGCCATGGTCTAGTCAGACCTATGTCTAGTTGTTTACCATGGTCAAGGCAGTTGGTTAGTTGGTTGAATGGTGTCTACGAAATTTGGCAGAAAGCCTCAGTATGGTGTCTAGTTGTGCAAAGTGCAGTATATCAATGAAATCTTGGACAAGTTTGAAAACTAACTAGATCTTGTTAGTAACGACAGAGTTATGGCCCTTGATTTGTTGAAAAATGCTATATTGTATTTACCTTTGTTAAATCTGTAGTTACTTCATTTTTAGCTCTACTGGCCGAGTTGTTCGTTGTCCGTCCGTCGTCCATCCATCGTCCGTCCATCGTCCGTCCGTCCGTCGTTAACTTTTGTCTTGTTAAGACGATAAGGCCTTCAATTTTCATCCGATCTTTACCAAACTTTAACAGGTTGTTAATTTCTTAATGAAAGCTCGGACAGGTTCGAAAACCAGCCATATCGGACTAGTAACAGCAGAGTTATGGCCCTTGATTTAGTTAAAAATGCTATATTTTGCCTTGTCTTCATTATTCATCCGATCTTTACCAAACTTTATCAGATTGTTAATATCAATAAAAGTTCAGACGAGTTCGAAAACCATTCATATCGGACCAGTAACAGTGGAGTTATGGCCCTTGATTTAGTTAAAAATGCTATATTTTGCCTCGTTAAGATGATAGGGGCTTCATTGTCAATCATCCAATCTTTACCAAACTTTATCAGATTGTTAATATCAATGAAAGCTCGGACAAGTTCGAAAACCAGCCAGATCGGACTAGTAACAGCGGAGTTATGGCCCTTTATTTAGTTCAAAATGCTATATTTTGCCTCGTTAAGACGATAGGGCCTTCATTTTTCATCCGATCTTTACTAAACTTTATCAGATTGTTCATGTCAATGAAAGCTCAGTCAAGTTTGAAAACCAGTTATGGCCTTTGATTTTGTTAAAAATACTATAATTTGCCTCGTCCTACGATAGGGCCTTCATTTTGCATCTGATCTTTGCCAAACTTTACCAGATTTTATGACTATGTTGGACTAGTCGGACCAGTAACAGAAGAGTTACAGCTCTTGATTTAGTTAAAAATGCTATATTTTGCCTCGTTAATACGGTAGGGCCTTCATTTTTCATCTGATCTTTACCAAAGTTAACCAGATTCTTTAGTTATGGCCCTTGATTTAGTTAAAAAGCTGTATTTTGCCCAAAGCTTTAAAAAAAACGTAAATGGCAGTCACTCGCTTCGTTGATGTTATAAGAGCCATGTTAGCCAGTAGAGCGTCCACAGGCCCTCTTGGGCCTCTTGTTTATCTGATCTTTACCAGACTTGCTTAGAATGTTAATATAATATTTCATTCATAGAAAAAAGTGGACAAATACCCATGCCAGACTAGACACAGCAGATTTATTGCCCATGATTACCAGGTGAGCGATCTAAGGCCATCCTAGTTGTGTTGTTTTTGCAATGTTTTAAAGAAGTACTCATGGGAATTTTATGTCGACGACCCTTGATATAAAAGCCGTTTTAGCCAGTAGAGCGTCCACAGGCCCTCTTGGGCCTCTTGTTTCGTGAAGGAGGCAGTCTGCCCACTTCCCTGGGTAAAACCATGCAGTACTGTATACCGCCTGCCGTGCGTAATAATCACAACTTTCTGACTTACAAGTCGAGCTTGTAGTGAGATTCGAACTCACATTCGGTAGGAGGCGATTTCAAACACAGGGTCTTATGCTTAAGCATGTTAAGCGCTTCCATGGTCGAGCGGATAAATACAATGTGTTTTGCAACCTTCTCGTCTCTCACGGCTGCGGGTTTGAATCCCATTGAAGCTCGAGTTGTATGTCAAAACGTGTTGATTCTTACAGATGATGGGAGGTATACAATACTGGTTCGTCCCAGGAATAACTGGGTAATCTGCCTCCAGCACTAAAAATCAACCGTCATATATAGCCTAAAATTGGCTGAAAAGTGACTTTAAACACCAAACAAACAAACCGGCTAGCATGTGGACATAAAGTTGCAATTGGCATCTTAGATGACCAGTAGTATATATATATATATTATTGTCAATTTTATGTTATTAGTATTTTTATACTCCCAGGGAGTATATGAATGAAAATCAGAGCTAGTATCAGTTACCCAAACTGTCGCAGGTTTTCATCATGCCCAGTTACGGAAAGTTGTTGGTTCTACCCTATGTGCCTGGATTGCCCGCAATGCACCTAGGGTCTTCCTCCATCAGTGGAGCTGGAAAAGTTGCCATAGCACCTCAGCTGTTGGTGCAATTTATAAAACACAATCCAATCAATTCGCTATGCCCAAAGAAGGGATTGTTTCCCAGGTTCATTTGGCCTATGTCCTGATTTGATGGAAGAAGCAGTGCTTGTTCGGTCAGTGCACAGTGCGGTACCACAAGGGCACTGGGGATAATTAGATTTGATCCATAATTAGCTCAACATATAATACTGGCAAAGTTTGTTTCTTCTTATAATTAGCCCACTATTGGAATAAACACATTATTTATTTATAAGCCTTCCAGTCAATAGTCCACCCTCTATTGTGCCTTTATGGTTAGAAAAGCTATAAAAGTATTACATTCTGGTCATTACTCCTGGTCATCACTTGCACTGCCAGGTCAGAGTAATTTTTAATGTCCATTAGGTCATTGACATATCAGTATTGTTAGGTAGGTATTTGCAGAAGGGATGAATCACAGAGTTGTATTTCTGAATTATTTTCTATTTCACATTTCAATTGACCACTCACTTACTGTTCCAACTGTAACAACTTCGCAGTATATAAACTTCGGATTTAAATTTATTGATATGTTTAAAAGGTACAGTGTCATTTAGATAAATGTTTAAATCCGGCATTTTCATTCATATACATTTTAAGTGTTTGTGTATAAACTTACTGTTAAAATGAATGATACAAAAAGAGGAGACAAGCATTCAAAAAGATATGGTTGAATATGGAAGAAATGTATTTGCACATAAATGAGTTCTTTTAAAACATGGAAATAAAATACAAGTCATTTGTATTTAAACTAACACTGTGGTCAAAATAATTAATATTACCAAATTTAAAATATTTCAGTTTGTGCTTTATTATAATGTTGACTGAATGTTGAACTTTTTAAGTATTTACTGAGTTTTTTTATTGAGTACTTGCTAGCCTTATATTCATGGAAGTATAACAGCACTTGAGCGGAAGGTTCAGGTAGATTTGTCTAGTTGCTGGCTTAATAAGTGTCCCTAGTAACACCTTGATTCTCTACATCTATGTACTTTAAAGGGACTGAAGGCAGTCTGGAAGTATTATAGTTGTCAATCCAGATATAAACAAACTCATCAGCATGTGCTTCAGTTTCTTATAACATATGGAACATGAGGTCTGTTTTCATGCATGTGCACGAAAATGGCACATGCACAAAAATAGACCTCATGTTCCATCCAGATTAATTATTGTTTATGAAAACATTTGGTCTGGAAAACTCCCACAGGTGTGGTGAAAAGTTGTGGTGCAAACTGTGTGTCCTCAATAGTTCATTTGGTAGAGGTGTCTCCATGGCTGGGATAGTAAGGGTGCTGCATCAGGAGGTGCCTCCATGGCTGGGATAGTAAGGGTGCTGCATCAGATGCCTCCATGGCTGGGATAGTAAGGATGCTGCATCAGGAGGTGCCTCCATGGCTGGGATAGTAAGGGTGCTGCATCAGGAGGTGCCTCCATGGCTGGGATAGTAAGGGTGCTGCATCATATGCCTCCATGGCTGGGATAGTAAGGATGCTGCATCAGGAGGTGCCTAAAAAAATTAAAAAGAGTTGTAATTTAAAACCAGGTGAAATACCTTTCTGTGAAATATTTGAAGATGATTGCTAAATGGAAGGCATAATGTGTTTGTGGGGAAACGCTTTTGTGGGAGCACGTTTTACGTTGCTTTATGTAATATTTACATAGTAAGGATGCTGCATCAGATGCCTCCATGGCTGGGATAGTAAGGATGCTGCATCAGGAGGTGCCTCCATGGCTGGGATAGTAAGGATGCTGCATCAGATGCCTCCATGGCTGGGATAGTAAGGATGCTGCATCAGGAGGTGCCTCCATGGCTGGGATAGTAAGGATGCTGCATCAGGAGGTGCCTCCATGGCTGGGATAGTAAGGATGCTGCATCAGGAGGTGCCTCCATGGCTGGGATAGTAAGGATGCTGCATCAGGAGGTGCCTCCATGGCTGGGATAGTAAGGATGCTGCATCAGATGCCTCCATGGCTGGGATAGTAAGGGTGCTGCATCAGGAGGTGCCTCCATGGCTGGGATAGTAAGGATGCTGCATCAGATGCCTCCATGGCTGGGATAGTAAGGATGCTGCATCAGGAGGTGCCTCCATGGCTGGGATAGTAAGGATGCTGCATCAGATGCCTCCATGGCTGGGATAGTAAGGGTGCTGCATCAGGAGGTGCCTCCATGGCTGGGATAGTAAGGATGCTGCATCAGATGCCTCCATGGCTGGGATAGTAAGGGTGCTGCATCAGGAGGTGCCTCCATGGCTGGGATAGTAAGGATGCTGCATCAGATGCCTCCATGGCTGGGATAGTAAGGGTGCTGCATCAGGAGGTGCCTCCATGGCTGGGATAGTAAGGGTGCTGCATCAGGAGGTGCCTCCATGGCTGGGATAGTAAGGATGCTGCATCAGATGCCTCCATGGCTGGGATAGTAAGGGTGCTGCATCAGATGCCTCCATGGCTGGGATAGTAATGATGCTGCATCAGGAGGTGCCTCCATGGCTGGGATAGTAAGGGTGCTGCATCAGGAAGTGCCTCCATGGCTGGGATAGTAAGGATGCTGCATCAGGAAGTGCCTCCATGGCTGGGATAGTAATGATGCTGCATCAGGAGGTGCCTCCATGGCTGGGATAGTAAGGGTGCTGCATCAGATGCCTCCATGGCTGGGATAGTAAGGGTGCTGCATCAGGAGGTGCCTCCATGGCTGGGATAGTAAGGATGCTGCATCAGATGCCTCCATGGCTGGGATAGTAAGGGTGCTGCTGCCTCCATGGCTGGGATAGTAAGGGTGCTGCATCAGGAGGTGCCTCCATGGCTGGGATAGTAAGGGTACTGCATCAGTAGGTGCCTCCATGGCTGGGATAGCAAGGATACTGCATCAGAACTATCTCGTCTCTCACCAATGCAGATTCAAATCCCAATTTTAGCTTGACTTGTCAAGTGAGAAAGTGTTGATTCTTACAAATGGTGGGAGATATACAGTACTGGTTCTACCTAGGAAAATTGGGGTTGTCTGCATCTATTACATAAACTAGAAAAGAAGAAACACCGGTCTTCTTTTTCAGGCAATGCGTCGATTCATCAGTGAGGCTGTAGTTAGGATTCATGAAAAAACAAGGTAACTATAGCTTGGTGAACAAGTTCACCATGCTAAAAATGACCGTCATATATATGGCCTAACATGTACTAAAAATGACGTAAAACTCCATTCAAAACAAAATGGAAGAGCACCAGCACTGTAAGCTAGAGGCACTAGGTTTGAGTCTCAGATAAGGCACAACTTTTTCATCTCCTGTTAGATTTAGGGCCTAACAGGGAACTCAGAATGGCGTCTGTCTATCATGAAACAGTATGAAAATAAGTCTGACAGCCGGCCTAGAATGAACTCTCTAGAAATATACTGAGCAAAATAAATTTAGCACACAAAATGCATGTCATTTCCATAGACGAGATACAAAGCCCTGTTTAATCAGGGTCAATGATATAGTGACATAAATATGACCAGTAATAATGCTACAAAGTAATTTGTAAAATTTTTGATAAAATTAAAGCAAATATGATGGGAACATATGTTTATAGGTTATCGAAAATCGTTCTCATTTCAATGAAAGGGGAGGTAATTTTAAAATCGCGAAATTTGGAATGTTTTCATTTGAGAATAACAATCATTCTTGAAAACATTTCATTAGTTTTTAGCTCGACTGATCAGAGATCAGCAGAGCTTATGCCGTGGTCCGGCGTCCGTCTGTCTGTCCGTCCGTCTGTCTGTCCGTTTGTCCGTAAACTTTTTTTTGTAGCGACTACTCCTCTGAAACTACTAAATGGATTTTCATGAAACTTTACAGAAATGTTGCCCATGAAGTCTAGTTGATCCTAGCAAAAATTCATGTTGATGTAAAATCCAAGATGGCCGCCAAATCTAAAAATAGGTTTTTAAAAAACAAGTTTGTAGCGACTACTTCTTGAAAACTCTAAGTGATATTGATATGGGACTTTTTCTAAAATGATCAGCATGACATGATGTTGGTCCTTGTCGAAAATTGTTTTGATTCAACGTTAAACATGGCTGCCAGCGGCCATCTTTGTTTACATAGAGTTATATAATGAAAACTTGTAGCGACTACTCCTCTGAAACTGCTTGACGGATTTTCATGAAACTTCACAGGAATGTTGCTCTTGATGTCTAATTGATCCTAGCAAAATTTCAGGTCGGCCGGAAATTCAAGATGGCCGCCACGGCTAAATATAAATTTTCAAAATACAAGTTTGTAGCGACTACTTCTTGAAAACTATAAGTGATATTGATATGGGACTTTTTCTAAAATGATCAGCATGACATGGTGTTGGTCCTTGTCAAAAATTGTTTTGATTCGATGTTAAACATGGCTGCCAGCGACCATCTTTGTTTATATAGAGTTATATAGTAAAAACTTGTAGCGACTACTCCTCTGAAACTACTTGGCGGATTTTCATGAAACTTAAAAGGAATGTTGCTGTTAATGTCTAATTGATCCTAGCAAAATTTCAGATCGGCCAGAAATTCAAGATGGCCACCACAGCTAAAAATAGATTTTTAAAAATAAGTTTGTAGCGACTACTTCTTGAAAACTATAAGTGATATTGATATGAGACTTTTTCTAAACTGATCAGCATGACATGTTGGTTATCCGAGTCGAACATAATTTTGATTCGACGTTTAACATGGCTGCCAATGGCCATCTTTGTTTACAAAGAGTTATATAATGAAATCTTGTAGCGACTACTCCTCTGTAACTACTTGATGGATTTTCATGAAACTTCGCAGGAATATTGCTCTTGATGTCTAATTGATTCTAGCAAAATTTCAGGTTGGTCGGAAATTCAAGATGACCCCCATGGCTAAAAATAGATTTTTGAAAATACAAGTTTGTAGCGACTACGTCTTGAAAACTATAAGTGATATCGATATGGGAGTTTTTCTAAAATGATCAGTATGACATGATGTCGATCCTTGTCAAAAATTATTTTGATTTGACGTTAAACATCGCGGCCATCTTTGTTTACATAGAGTTATTTAGTAAAAACTTATAGCGACTACTCCTCTGAAACTACTCGATGGATTTCCATGAAACTTCACAGGAATGTTGCTCTTGATTTCTAAATGATCCTAGCAATATTTAAAGTTGGTCGGAAATTCAAGATAGCCGCCACAGCTAAAAATAGATTTTCAAAAAACAAGTTTGTAGCGAGTACTTCTTGAAAACTATAAGTGATATTGATATGGGACTTAGTCTAAAATTATCAGTATGGAATGATGTTGATCCTTGTTGAAATTATTTTGATTCGACGTTAAACATGGCCACCAGCGGCCATCTTTGTTTACATAGAGTTATATAATGAAAACTTGTAGCGACTACTCCTCTGAAACTACTTGATGGATTTTCATGAAATGTTGCTCTTGATGTCTACCGTAATTGATCCTAGCAAAATTTCAGATCGGCCGGAAATTCAAGATGGCTGCCATGGCTAAAAATAACTTTTCAAAAAACAAGTTTGTAGCGACTACTTCTTGAAAACTATAAGTGATATTGATATGCGTCTTTTCTTAAAATGATCAGTATGACATGATGTTGATCCTTGTCGAAAATTATTTTGATTTGACGTTAAACATGGCTGCCAGCAGCCATCTTTGTTTACATAGAATTGTATAGTAAAAACTTGGAGCGACTACTCGTCTGAAACTACATGACAGATTTTCATGAAACTTCACAGGAATGCTGATCTAGCTATCAAAAACCTATCAGTAGAGTTTCAAGGTTATTCAGTGAAATGTCTACATGAAAACATTAGCATAGACCCAGATACGCCTGTAGTAATACATTCATGAGTTTGAAAAAAAAAGTTTTATTT